>CAUYPO010005817.1:0-42166 GCA_963574435.1 Cheirogaleus major
AGTATAACCCCAAGTTATGAGGCTTTTCATAAACAAACATGATTTCAGCTCCTATAAAATCCAAACTAGTGTTGTTGATCAGAAGACAGCTCTCCTGCAAAGGGTAACTCAGAGATTCAGGCCTCTTTGGGTGGTGCTGCCGCCATCTTTGCATCAAGCCACTAAAAGGAAAAGGGCATGGGTTTTAAATAGACCACACCTGGGATGGCCACTGTCACATTCACTCACAGTCCACTAGCCACCCTTAACTGCCAGGAAATCAAGGAATAAGGGCCACTAAATGGTATAGCATGGTATAAAATCCATTCTTCACCAGAATGTGTAATCTAGCTGATGTCCAGGAAGAGAAGAAGTTTGCTGAACAGATAGCTAGATTGCATGATTCAAAATTTTGCTTCTTTCTAAAGCTTTACCAGAGATTCCTTTTCCTTAAATTTGGGGCATTTTCCAAATGGGGGAAAGGCAATGTTTTGAGGGGGATGAGAGAGGAGAGGGAAAAAACACATAACTTAAGGAAAACTCTATTATTACAATTTAAGAAACAATAGCATACATGTCAGAACCTCTTATAAAGTGAATTTTCAGTTTAACTTATACATTGTTTGGGTAAAATCATTATCTAACAGGAAAAATAAGTTATGTTACCACCTTGAAAACTAAGAATGAAATGCATTTGTTTGGAAGATGAGAAGACTATCCAGATTTGACAATAAGTATTTGACTATGATATCAACTTAAATTGTTTCTGGGGACAAGAGGAAATAATAATACTGGCCTCCTTCTATCTAATAGAAAAATAGCATGAGGTGACATGGTATTTATATAAAATGTTGCTCCCTACCAGACAATGTAAAATCAAATATCCTACTCTGGTTAGAGGTACCTGAAATATTCTATATTCTATAAGTGTCTTACTTTCTAGGGAGTTTTGGACCACTTCCAAAGGGCAGTCGATTTTGAAAGCAATTTAATATTTTGGCACTTGGAGGACTTATTTATGCCTAAGTCTAAAAATTCAAAAAATAAAGAAACTCATCCAGATTTAGTAGATTTGGAAAGTCGATTTAGTGGATTTAGAGTTACTATTTTCTGAACATAGCTTAGACATTAACAAAGTAGACTAATAATAAACTTAGACTAATAAAAGTATCCCCAAGACCACTTTTCCCTCACCCCTGCCTTGCTCACACACTTGTCAGTAAATTAGGGTTTTATTTTCTACATGCCAGGTATCCTGCAGATTTTGAGGAAAATAAAAGCCCCGAGTGTAAAATACAAGAGTTTCTGACAACTGGGAGATAAATTCTTATTTATTAAAAATAATTTCTATCTTAGCATGAGGTCAATAGACTTAATGAAAAAATTTCATGGTATAAACAATATTAAAATATTCTAATTATGACAATTCCAGTGAATCCCAGAGTGCACTAGATTGTAGAATCAAAGGCTTGTTTCCAGATGCTGCAACTACAGTTTTATGCCTTTTTTTTTCATCTAAACATCTCAGTGGTTCCTAAAATTGGGCCAAAGTACAATGGAATCAAATACATGTTTGCGAATGATACTGACAACCAATTTTAAGAACTGCATTAAAGGCTGACTAAAAGGAAACAAAATAACTGTACTATATAGATAAGTTGAAGTGTGACACTCTCATTGGATAGTTGATAATTGCATTGTTTTTCCTCTATACTACCACAAATTCATCAATCAGCAAATTCTTTTGAAAAATTTATGCATAAAACCATAGAGTTTATAAAATTAAAAGAAAATTTTATTTTCAAAGATCTAATACTCTAGCGATATATATATGCATACATATATATTTTAACATGTAAGCATATATACATATGCATATTATGCATGTGTATGTGTGTTTAATATCAAACTGTTCAAGAAAAGAAATATAATTTATAGGAAGTAAAATTTATTTTAGATGAAACCTAGAAACTGAATAGGATTTACTTAAAGAGAAAACAGTGGAGAGACTTTCCTTATAAACAAAAGACCTGGGTAAAAAGTTAGTAAAGGTCATTCTGAAGAGATTGTCTTGACTAGGGTGGAGAATTTGTGTAGAAATAAAGGAGCGAAAAGATTAGAAAAAGAGGCTGAGGTCATACTTGGAAGAATACCTGAAGTCCAGGCTGAGGACTGCACATGATCTTACAGAAAATAGGGAGATGTTATAGGACTTTTAACATTGTCTGACAAATGTTATTGAGCTAGAATAGAATTCAGTGGGATTAGTGCAATATAGCAAGAGACTACATAAAATATAATATACAAATTGGATTTACAAAGACATTGCTGGACCAGTATGTATGGGATAGAGGGAAGTGGGAAGGGATTGCGGGAGGAAGCAGATGCAATCATTGAGATATGTGGTGGGCAAGGTAGACGGCAGGAAAGGAAAAGAAAGAGTCATGGGAGGGACACATATTGCCAGCACAAAGCTTCAATAAAGACTTGCTAAATGAACTAGTAAACCCATGTATTATCTCTACTCTCTTTTCATGTGCACTGTTTCTCTCAGTTCTGGTAAGATCCTGTGTACAAACAAGCAGCCTTGGTACAAGCTTTCTCCTTGAGTCCCTATCACATACCTTCATATATGCTCTCCTTGATGCCATCATTACATATTCTTATAACACCTTGTATTCTTCTTTTATAGCATTTATTACCACTTAGATTAATTTTTATATTACTATATATATAAGTTCACTGAGCCCACAATTAGCCTATAAACTCCATAAGAATGCAATGTACATATTCTCACCATTGTTTCCAGCACATATTAAAGTTTAATAACTTCTACTTGATGAAACATTGCTATGTGGAGGATCAGAATAATTTGCAGCATATTGGCTTTATTTCTTACATAAAATTATCATCAGTGCTAGCACTAGAAAAAATGCAAAATCAGTATGGAGAAAGACTTCTTTTTTTAAAATGACACTTTAGGACCCTTGACCAAATTCTCATCTCTAGCATCCAATACTGTCATGCCATCATGGTATCCTCCCAGTATAAAGAAAAACAAACTATAAAATTGATCACAAATAATGCTAGAATAATTTGCCTTCTAAAGATACCCAAAGATGAGAATCATCAAAGATGATGGTATTTCAGGCATTCCTGAGGTCCATCCAAACAACTCTCCCTTTCACTTTTGCATAGAACTGGCCCTGGCCACATTTCCTCCTATCATGTTTTTTCTAATAAGAAATAAAAATACTAACTAATCTTTACTCAGTAATTGTAGTAACAGAGAAAAAACGTGAATGATTCATATTTCACCTTATACTTTAGATAGGTTTTCTGCTTGGATGAGCAGTCAAAATGAAAGGCAAAAAAGTAGCAAGGGCACCGCTTGACAATGCAGGGTGTATTCATCTTCATGATGGGATCCAAGGAATTTATCTCTTACTTGTCCTCACCTTTGGAGTCAGCTCATTCATTCCCATATTCTAGCTCTCTGAGTAGAAAGGTAGAACATGAGCAGAACAGCATTTTCTCTATAAATTCTAGAAATCTAAGAAATAATGCATAATTTTTGGCATTTAACTAAATTGTATTAAAGTAACCAGTTTACAAAGAAACATTACTTGAACAAGAGCATCTACTAGAAGTGTAGCATTTTAAGTGCAATTATAAGAAATTCTATCCAAATTGATATTTCCCAAAAATATAGGATCACTATATTTTCATGAGATGTGATTACCCTATTTTCTGACATTTTAAAAAACAAAATGCATTCCAGTTTATAATGAGAATCTGAGCTTATATATGAGTTTTCTCACCAGATATTATAAAATGCATTAGAGAAGGAAAAAACACAGGACAATTTATTTATAAACCATATGATGTATAACAAGGTACTCTTAATCTAATTTACAATCCATAATGGAGACTGTAATTTTCTTCAGGAGGAGAAAAAATGACTCATATTTATTTATAAATAGTACCTTGAAGTTCTCTGTATTTAATTAAATGTCCAATGACAAATCTGATTGCCCTGATTACATCTTCAGAATCAGAGATTGATAGAAACCACAGGGTCAGGGGAACCATTTGCCACGGCAGCAGTGAAATGTGGGATTGGTGTCACTTAATTCTGGGATGTTTTATTTGAAAATGGTTAGTCTGTGTTAGCATCAGCGATGCCATGTTATTATCTTTCAGCATTTATGCATATGCTCTGGTAGCACAGCACCCCACTGAGTATTGGATTAAAGAGGGGCAATTTCAAGCCATATCCTTCACTAGAATGTACCTCTTCCCAAAGTGTCAATGTGAAAAATGTAATGCCAAAGTAAATTTGTAACCTAAACTTTTCCGTAACAGAACATAGTTATATAGGTGCCCTGAGGGAGAGAGGGAGAAATACATTAGATTTAATGTGGGATCTGTCAATACCAAGATTGGTTATAAATGACACCCAAGTCACATATTGGGGGGTGGAGAGGGGAAGATTGGGCCAATCTTTTTCCACTTAACTGACTTGTGGGACCACGTAGACACTGTTTAAAAACTGGTTCCATTTTCAGTTTCAGTTAAATCATCTAGTTACCAATTCACTATAGAAAGTGACAAAATTACAAGGGCAAAGACACTGAATGAAACACACTGATGAGGCAACATCTCAAAGATGGGACACAAAGGATGAAAGGTATATATCAGCCAACCAAGTTATCATTGTGATTCAGAGACATGGCAAAGATATATATATATTTGTCCCTAAAGCAGTTCACAGAATGAAATTTTGGTCTGTAGGTAAAGAGAACTTAACATCCCCAATCTCATTCTATTATTCATTATCTCTCTAACAGAAGAGACAATAATACTATTTCTGTTTACCTACAGCGATGTTATTTTATTATCTTTTTCTTTTTTGCAGTGTCTCTTAGTATGCTTTTTAATGAATTAATTAGTTTCTTTTATTTTCTTTTTATTTTGTTGCAGTAAGAACACTTAACATGCAGTCTATCCTCTAAGAAAACTTAAGTGCAATACGTTATTTTTCAGTATAGGTGCAATGTTGTACAGCAGAACTGTAGAGCTTATTCATCTTATTTAACTGAAATTTATGCCTGTTGGTTAACAATTCTCCATTTTCCCCTACTCCCAGCCCCTTCTAACCATCATTCCAGTCTTTGATTTTATGAATTTGGTTATTTTGGATATTTCATATAAGTGGAATCATGAAGTATTTGTCTTTCTGTGTCTGATGAATTAAGTAGTTGCTTAATCTATCTCTTTCACTCATGTTCTAATAAGAAGTTGTATAGAAAAATATTTCTTAAAATGCTGCATTTTTCCATGTAGCAGTGATCGTGAATCTTCAGAAATATTCTGACTCTGTCCTTTTCAGCAAGTGGAGGCACTGCACCTTCCCTGTTGACTTGAAATTAAGTGTGGCCATGTGACTTGCTTTGGCTGATGAAATGTCAGTGGAAGATGTCGTGTAACTTCTGGATAAGAGCTTTAATAGCCAGAGACTGCTTTGCCATGTTCTTGTACCCTCTGCCACCAAATAGACAGAGGCTGTTCCAATATCCTAGGTGACGAGGGTGAAGTCAATAAAGAACAGAGCCTCCAGCTGATCTTCAGTGAACATATTCAGGAGTCATGGAGAAAAAAAGCTCTCTGTGATTTTTATACACTGAGATTTAGAGTTTGTTACTACAGCCTAGTGCATATTACTGATGATATATGCACTGATAATACTAGAGAATTAAAACATGAATTGATGATCTATATTACTGGACATCACAAATGCTACAAGTCTCCCTCCGTTGTCTTAGTTCCTTCTAAATTAGTCTAGTGTTAGAACTGTAATTTTCTGATATCTGCTGAGAGATGTGGAAGGGTATTTGTCACAATTAACTGCTTTATGAAACTTAGGCAATCATGTTTCATTCCTCATAACTAGGGTAATAAAATTATTAGGGGATAGCAAATAGACAGGACACATCGTTCTTTGCTTGAAACCATTAAACTCATGAGATTGATCAAATGGCACAATTAAGCTTAAAGGTAAAGAAGGGAAAGAAGTGAAAGCTTTAAATTTATGGTTATGACATAACTTTACGCTGACTATAAAATGATATAAGTAAAGGGGGGAAAATAGTGCCCTTAAAAAATAAGTAATTCACTAACACCCTGCTCAGGTTGTATATCTATATCAACAATAAAACAAGATCAAAACATTATTGTCTATTTATATATTCTACTCATCAAACATCTTTTGATTACATAATGTTTTGATTACTTCCATACTAGTCATTAGAGAAAAACATAGAAGACTATCTTCTTTATTTAACCTGCCTGAGTCTTTCATTATTGAAAAATCTTATTCTCTCTCCAATGTTATCCAGTAGATATTACTGTGATCAGAGACCTGTTTATATCTGTGCTGTCCAACACCACAGCCATCACTGAGCACTTGTCATGTGGCTAGTGCTACTGAAGAACTGAATTTTTAGTTTTCTTTCATTTACATTTAAGGAGCCAAACGTAACTAGTATTAATAGTAGTACCATATTAACAGTACAACCTGAGAATAAAGTCGAGCCTTCAAGGTCACAAGACGATACCAACACCAAAACCCCAGCATTCAGAGCCTCAGTTCTGTCTGAAAGTTACTGAAGTAGATGAGGGGGCCACAATGCAAGGAGGTTTTTTGCCTCTAGAGAAGTATTATATAGCAAATAGCAATAAATAGTAATAAATAGTAAATGTATTCTGTTTCCTCACATTGTTGTGAAGACAGAATTTAAACCATGTGCATAAGATTCCCCACTTCTTTCTACCTTTTTAATCCAAGTGGGCCACATGTCTGTCAGAATACAAATTCTTACAGTCCTCAATGCAATTTTCTGCAAATCTGACACCATTATAAATGCTTCAGATTACTTTTACCTTACCTGTAAAAATTAGTTCAGTACCCCAAGTTCTGTATAAGTTCAAAATTCTCTATGTAAAATTTGGGTGATTTAACTCTTTTTTACATTTCAGCATATGTCTCACATTGTATTGTCATCAAGTGAATGTCACATAAGTAGATGTCTGAAATTTACCATTTACATAATCCCTACATTTTCAAGAAAAGCCATTTGAGACCTCAGATCTAGCTTTCCATCTCTCTTGAATTTGTATGTTATTGATCTGTTTGGAACTCCATCCGTGTAAGCATTAACCCTGTTCTACCACTAAACAGTAGAAGCATAGTTAAGAGTATCCAATCTTTGGTTATGCACACACAGTTTTATTATTTTTAGCAATTTAAAGCAAAACAATTAGGTGTGTTCCACTGCATAAAATAAAAAATAGGCAGTGTTACATTTGTGAGACAACATCAAAATTTGATTAAAAATGGAATATTCTGCTCAAACTTTTTTTCTTAAGGTTATTTCTGTGGGCAAACTCAAGGAAAGATTTTGGCTATTAATAATCATTAATTCTATACCTACAAGCTGTAATTGATCTGGCACTGATACATATACTGACATCAGTTCAATTTTATTTATCTATATTTAAATCATATTCCAAAGTGTCAGTTTTATGTGACAGTCAAAACCGTGGCAGGGAGAGTTTTAAAAGATTTTTATTGATCTCCCTCTTAAATAACGTAAACTTGATGTTTTAAAAATTCTCTTATAATTTTCATTTTATCTCTTTTTTATTTGATTTGATAGATTATCACATTAATTAGAAACCTTCAGTGGCTCCCCACTGTCCATTATTTAAACTGCTTAGTGCAGTGTACAAAAAGTTCTTTAGCTCTTGGCCCTTACTTTTCAGCCCTTTCTTACAAACGTTTCTTACTTCAGAACATACTTGTCTGTCCTTGAAAAATGCTTTGTCTTTGCTGCTGTTGTTGTTGATGATGATTGGGGGGATGGTTATACTATGGGCACATAATAGTTGTATATCTTTAAAAGGTACATGTGATGTTTTGATACAGACATACGATGTGAATTAATCCAATCGTGGTAATTAGGGTATCCATCACCTCAGGCATTTACCATTTCTTTGTTTTAGGGATATTCCAATTCCATTCCAAATGTTCTGTTTTGAGTATTTAAGGACTATCCTTCTTTTCCCCATTTAGCAAACCTCCCTTCATGCTTCATGACTCAGTTTACCTTTCTTCTCATTCATTCAGCAAATAGATGAGTACTTGCTGTGAGGCAGACACTATGCTTAGTGTTTCATAAATTAATTCATTTAATCCTTACAACTATTCTATACAGTTGATGTTAGTGTTATCACGATTTTACAAAGACAGATAAGGACTGCCTACCTTATTGCCCCACCCTCCTCACATTGTTTTGAACATAGAATTTATTTCTGTCGCTGTCCTGACTGGGATACCATGTCTCCATTACTGGACAGCACTGACAACACCAGCTTCTACCACTTGTCAGTTTCTCTAGGACTGCCTCTTCTTCAGTGTCGAATCTCAGAACAGGACAAAGTAAATTTTATAGACTGCTATAGATTTAGAGTAAGAAAGAAAGCTCTCATTAATGTGGCATAAACCTGGTTGTAACCTGAGAATTCCAGCCTAGAAATTCAGGTTAGTTTATTAACAAAACAGCTTTGATCACTGCCATGCTTTTCCTGTATGGTAATTACAAACTGTCTTTTTATTATCATCAACTACTAGGGCTAATTAAAGGGTAAGATATCATTCATATCTGCTCATCTCAATCAGTGGTAGAAAATCACTACTTATTGAGTGACTACTATATATGCAAGAGCATCTGCAAAAAAAAAGAAAAAAATATATATATATATAACTTATACAAAACTCAATTGAATAACAAAAAGCGATCAGAAACCTTGAAAGAGAATTCTTTTGAGTGTAGAAGTTGAATATATGTTTTGAAGCATGTTGTCTCCTGGACTGACATGGCAGATTTAACACATGGAAACGTATGCAGATATAAATGTAACAGAAAGGTTGGGGTCAGAGAAATAGTATTCCTCTGTCCTCTTTCTTTTCTCAAAAGTGCCAAAAACTTATAAGAAGAAACCATCTTCTTAGTTTATACCAAGAATGTTTTTGTAAAAGACTGATGTTTTTAAATTAAGATATGATTTTTAAAATCATATAATGATAGTGGAATTTGAGAAATTGTTCTATCTCTTCCTATATACATGATTTTAAATTATTATTTAAATGGAAAATTGGACATTATTTTAAAATAATATTATAAAGTATTTTTGGTTTTGAAACTCAGAAGCCAAAAAATGTATTCATATGTGGCCCATTGAGGTTTGCATGGAAAAAAATCTGGTTCTATATTCATATATTACCTCAATCCATTCATATGATAAATTTAGGCCAATAACCACAAAAGGGATGAAGAAGAGGATGTGTTGGATGGATCAGTCTGAAGCCATTACTTCTTTTGAAAGAAAACAACCTTTGCCTGATCCTGTATTCTTCTATTACTCTAAGACAACCCCTCAGCCAATATAACAATAAACCCTCCTGGCATCTGGCCCACACTTGGCCTCCAGGCCTGGACTGTTCTTATTTCAAAAGTCACATATGGGATCCATTAGTATCAGCAAGAAGAGGAAAGAGCATCAATCCTTATGACTGCTGCGTCAGCAGAATTCATTCATAATTCATTCAACAAACAGCAGTTTTATGTAAAACAGACAATACATTTTGCATTTTACTTTGTTGAGAGCAAAACTAAAGGTATTAGTGAATGATTTAAGCAAAAAGAAGTCACTTCTATATTTATGTTATGCAATTGCAACTTACAAAACACCCCACAGAGCATGGGAGATATCCTAACAAAAAAGTGTGGTGGCTACACTTTGGACCTGGAAGAGTACAAATGTAGTATATTCCGGTATCACTATTTACTAGCTATTTTGCCCAAGGGAATTAAAAGAGAAAGAAAATTTTTTGTGAACTTGGTTACCTGAAAATAAAAGAGTATAAACCCAATTTGTTTCTTCATTTCTTTGTTCTTTCTAGGTACAAACAAAAATAGCATCTGAGAGCCAAATGGAAAAAATTATAATTGTCTATTACATTTTTTCCTTTGTATATGGTAATATGATATCTATATTTTTTTATTATTATTAATCTGTTATTCTTGAGTAATCTCATCTTTGCAAGGCAAATTTTGTATTATTTTATACATATAGATTTTCCACATTTCTTCTTGCAAGTTTGCATGGTTGATAAAAAAGATTTCAACTTACTTTAAAGAGAAAGGATTGGCACCCAGCAAAGTGAATGAAATACTGGATAACAGCTACCAAGAAGCTTTTTTGGGATAATAGTGCAAATTGAATTGCCTACCTTGAAAGCAAATCACAGGTGGCAGGTGAGGAAATTCTCAGCTTCTTTGACTCCCTTCCAGCCAGTAAATGTATCCATCAAATCATATGATCAGCACTACTGGCTTGGCTAGACTTGTATTCAGGAAAGGAAAAAAAGTAAGAAGATACTGAAAGCATATGCTTGTTTTCTCCTGGCAGAAGAACCTGCTGTCTTACTTCTTCTGAAGAGAAACTAGATTTTAGGCAAGAACATTGTGTCTCTCTTAAAATCACTATTCACCATCACCCAAAAGCAATTCTTGGGTAGGGGTCCTAGACCTAGGTTCTAGTACACCTTGATCCAGATTGAGCACTGATTTGCTTTGTGACCTTGAGTGAGTCACTTCCCTAAACTTCCATTCCCTGTCTTGCAAAATGATAGAAATAAATAATACTCTTTCCGACTGCCACTTGTTATGATTCTAGTGTCTTATTTATGTCATACAGTTTTGCTATGAGAAGAAAAATACCAAAACACAAAAGCTATGAAGTTTCCTGGCCTGATAATATCTATTGCAAAATACTGTTTCCGAGAGGATTACATGAAATAGTACATCTAAAGTGTCTACCACAGAGCATGTGCTCAACAAATGTCAATCCCCTTGCCCCAGAGTCACATGTAGTATCTTACTCTAGTAAAATCATCTCTACCATCTGAAAATCTCTTTGTGCCAGATATTATAGCTGCCACTATGGTTACTAGCATTGAGATAACAGGACTTAGGAGTATCCAAAAGTCTAAAATTATTCTTGAAAACTCAGCACACTAACTTTTGCAGGACTTTTTTTAAAGGATGGCATTCTGTTTCAACACACCAAGCGTTATATTGCATATATACCGTACTTTACTTAACACAGTATCTATTAGCTATCCAATAAGTGAATATCATTCACTTGGGTAAATGAATAAATAAGTCAATTGAATAATTGCTTCTACACTCAAGCATTAATATATAATGTATCTCACACTGTGTGTTTCATTAGACTACATACTAGAACCTGACTTACTCTGTGATATTGATTTAGGCTGTATAACAGATCCTTATCGTGAATTCAGTACAAACTGGGGAAATTTATCTAATTTGTTGCACTTCAAGGCTTTTCCCCCCTTCCATGTAATAGGCATAATAATAACTAATTTACAGAGATTTGTCAAAATTAAAGACAATAACTAACATGTCAAAGCTATGGTGTGAGATAAGTATGTATTTATTTTTAAATAAATTGGTAGTATTTTGAGTACGTCATGTGCTTTTAAAACAACTACTTTAATTTTACTTATGTAATAATATTTCTGAATGTAAGCTTTTGAGGGATTGCAAGAGATTCCTCCACTACCATTGGACTAGGCTATTGCTCATGATAACAGAATGAAACTTGTTGACCTCCACTGTGATTCTGAATTCTGTGATCAACACAAAAAAAAGATGTGAAAGGCCAGTGTAAAGACAGTACTGCTCATTAGACTATAGTTTCTTTTAACCATGACTGCCTATTATTATTTGGTCATAGAAATAAAAAAATGACATTGATATAAAATGCAAATGACTCGTTGAGTCAATAATAAATTACTGGTCGCAAACTATTCAAAACAAGGGATTGATTTGAAGCCAGGCAGCATTTTAGACTTATCTATTGTCTTCAGCTGTGCTGAGTTAATGAGTATTTATAATTACTTTGGATTTTAACTAATACATCTTTTTCATTTTGGAAATTGATTTTATATTAGTGTCATATTTTATGGTTTACACAATTACCTGACTATACAAAGGTTGACAGAATTGACCATAATCAAAGGCTTGGAACTACAATAAGCCATTTTAATAAGTAGAATGTGTTTTCTCTTTTCAAGAATATCCACCTTGTTTTTAATTTTCTTTTATGTATGAGTATTAAGAATTTCTTTTTTAAAATTATAAAATGGGCATGGAAATACCTTTTAGTAACTAAAAAGCATTATTCACATACCATTCTTTGTATTTTTCAAATTGCATTGAAAAAAGTTGAAACCTTGTGACTGACATTTTAAATTTCTATTTCATAATCCAACAGAAATTTTCCATGTCATAATTCCAACAGAAATTAACCATGTCAAAGTATGAGCCTTTAATTTTTTTTTAAAAAGTCTGGTTGTTTAAAAAACAAATGATTCCAGCCGTTCTTTGAATGTCACTTGCCAGGGAGCACTTACATATGCCTAGATGGTGGCCTCTTATGAAAAACAAGAGGCACAGGACACCCACTGAAGAGATTAGTCTAAACTCTTATTTGGTTTGGTTTAGAACTGTCCAATAGCATAAACATAATATTGCTCTATTCTCAGATAGAAACAGGTTAAGCTAGAAATACATAGTACTACAGAAAAAAAAAAAAAAGGATCAACTTGTCCATGGTTATTCATTTACGGTTCTCGTTGGGGGTCCCTAAGAAGTAAATGATATGCAAACAGCTGCATGATTATTGCTGTGCTCTTGTTGCTATTTGGTGATTGCTATTTACATGTAAATTACTACTTGGAAAAGTACAACTTCTCTTCCCCAGCAACCAGACAATAAAACAGTTCTTTCTAAGCCGTCCAAGATTAATTACTCAAAAATACTTCCTAAAGGATTCATTCTTTAGAATTCTGCATTTCCTAGAAAAGTAATTTTAGAATGAATAAAATAGAAGAGAACAACCCCATCTTGATTCTGAAGCAGTATCTATATAATAAACAACTTTAGAAGAATATGCAAGAGTAGGTTTCTTGCTGTGAGAACTGATAAACCAGAATGAGAAAGAAAAGAAAAACATGAAGCTAGTGGAGATACTTAAAGATAAATGAGAAGACATCAAAGATAGAGTTGATTTATTTCCAACTTTTATCTCTGGGTCGAGTCAGATGACATCACTCCTCACCCTTAATATGTTTATGCCTAAATATTATCACAAGAGTAGAGATAATTAAACTGCCTGAATTAGGCAAATAAAATAAAAAAGAGTTCTGCGTATTAGGATCAGTTGACATTTGGATACCTTTTTTATAAAACAAAAGTACTTTTACTTAAAAATATGAATATTATTTTGTTCCAAGAAACTCTTGATTTCCCTCTGAATTTCCCCCTTGACCCAATAATTCTTCAATAATAGATTGTTTAGTTTCCATGACTTTGTGAAGAGTTTGGTGTTTCTATAGGAATTGAACTCCAATTTTATACCACTGTGGTCAGAGAAGACTCTTGGTGTAATTTCTATTTTCTTGAATTTTTTGAGATCTGATTTGTGGCCTGGTATGTGATCAATTTTGGAGAAGGATCCATGGGCTGCTAAGAAGAATGTAAATTCAACTTTATTTGGGTGAAATGTTCTGTAGAGATCTGTCAGACATTTTTGATCAAGAGCTCTGTTTAAGCCCATTATTTCTTTGCTTATTTTCTGTTTGGAAGATCTATTCAGTTCATTTAGTGGAGTGTTGAAGTCCCCTGCTACTATGGCAGTATTGTTTAACATGCTATTTAGATCAGACAAGGTTTGCTTTATGTAATTGGGTACTCCTGCATTGGGTGCATATATATTAAGAATATTTACAATGGAATATTACTCAATTCTAAGAAATGACAGCAAGCTAGCACCACTCATATTATCCTGGATTAAGCTTAAGCCCATTATCCAAAGTGAGGTGACACAAGATCAGAAAACTGGGCTTCACATGTACTCGCCATCAAATTGGTACTGACTGATTAACACTATGGTGCTCAAAGGGTGGTGGTGTTCACCAGGGATTTGGGGGTTAGGGGAATAGACCCATATCTGAGGGATGTGGTGAGCATTGTGGAGGGGAAGGGCATACCTCTAACCCTTGCTAGGGAGAGGCAAAGATACAAAATGTAACCAAAATGTTAAAAAAAAAAAAATTTATCAGATCTCAGGCAGGGGGGAGGGGGGAGGAGGGGATGGGTATATACATACATAATGAGTGAGATGCGCACCATCTGGGGGATGGACACGCTTGAAGCTCTGACTCGAGGGGTGAGGGGGAGAAGGGCAATATATGTAACCTTAACATTTGTACCCCCATAATATGCTGAAAAAATATGAATATTAATATATTTACAACTAGATCATAATCTATATTTGATTTTATGTTTTTCTCCAATATTACATGGAGGGTCATTTTCCATATTAACTAGTGTAATGACTGTATGATATCTCCTTTTATGCCTATACTATTATTTATTTACTCAGTCCCCTGTTGTTAAATGTGTGTTATTTTTCACTTTTCATTGTTATAGGCCATTTTAAGATGGAAATACTTAAGCACACATCACTGACTTACTCATCCAATTACTTAATTGGGATCGGAATTTCTGTACCAAACAAGTAATTAAGAATTTTTATACATATTGAAAAATTGCTCTACAGGGAAGTTATCCAATTTATACCACCATTATAAGAGTAAGAGAATGTCAGTTTCTTCATTTGATTCCATTTAAAATGATCAAAGGATCAATAGTCTACTTAAATAGTGACTCTTTTTCTTCCTTCAATTCCACGTGACAGAGGATTTTAATCAACCCAAAGGAGTTCCAGCTGGATTAGTGTAGTCAGAAAAAAGGGGAAATAAAAAGATTTATTACTCAACAGTAGAGTCATAATCCACTTAATCCAGGGACCAGTCTGATTTTTCAATACTGGAATACCTATGATTATAAACCATGGATTTTCAGATAGAAAAAAATAAGAATTTAAGAACACTTGAAACAATTTGAAGATAACATTTATTTTCAAATATATTTTACAGATTTGTAGATTTTATGTAATTTAATAGGCTTGAAGGTGATGACTTAAGCTTATTTTACATCATTTATGATAAATATTGTCAACTCTATATTCGGATAATGAGAGAAAAATAAAGGTATAAATATCCTCAAATTTTATTTATAAAAGGAATTAGTTATAATGTAATATAAAATAAGTTTATCTTAAACTTATTATAATAGCATTTAGCATTTTTTTCCAGCAAACATTTTATTTTGATTTAAGTGCAGGGACATAACAGTGAAAAACAAATGAGAGTCTACTGTTTTCTTTTCATGGAGATTCCATTCTACTGGGAGGAGACAGTCAAAATTCAAATGAAAAACATAGTATGCCAAATGGAAGAAAGTATTACAAAGAAAAATAAAGCAGATTAAAGATATGGAGAATGGTTGAGGAGAACTACTTTAGATAAGATGAACGGGGAACGTGTATTAGTCTGGGCCTTCCAGAGAGACAGAACCAATAGGATGGATAGATAGAGATAGAGATAAAGCTGGATAGATAGATAGATAGATAGATAGATATGAAAGGGGATTTATTTGGATAATTGGCTCACACTATAATGGAGGCTGAGACATCCCATGACAAACTATCTGCAAGATGGATACCCTGGGATGTCAATAGTGTGACTCAGTCCAAGTCCAAAAGCCTCAGAACCAGAGAAGCCAATGATATAATTTTCAGTTGTAGGCTGAAGACCTGAGAACCTGGAGGTGTGGGAGGGTGTTGGTGTAAGTCGGAGAGTCCCAAGGCCAAAGAGCCTGGGGTCCTGATGTCCAAGGGCAGGAGGAGAAGAGTATGTCTTAGTTCAGAGAGATAGAGAGAGAGAGAGGGAGAGAGAGAGAGAGAGGGAGACCGAGAGAGCGCACGCACACGCAATTCACCTTTCCTCTGTTATTGTTCTATCTGGGGACCCAGACAATTGAACTGTGCCCACTCACATTGAAGACTAATCTTTCCCACTTGGTCCTCTTAGACTCACTTGTCAATCTCCCCTGGAAACACATTCACAGACATACCCACAAATAATGCTGTATCAGTTTTCTGGATATTTCTCAATCCAGTCAAGTTGACACTAAAATTAACCATCACAGAAGGCAAATCTGGAGAGGTCATACTGGAGCATAGATTGGAGTGAAATAAGAGGTGAACCATATGAATGTCTGAGGAAGATGCTTTTGAGCAGAGAGGAAAGCCAATACGAAGCCCCAAAGTTGGAGTTTGTTTAGATGTTTGAAGACAAGCAAGCTGGCCATTGTGGTGGTGTAAACCAATGAAGGGAGAGCTGAAAGGCGATGGTTAAAACACATTCAGTGATAGGAAAACTTGCAGGTTAGCCTACAAAAGTACTCTAGATTTTTTCCTGAATGTATTTGGAGGCTTGACATTATCATACTCATATTAAGTCACCCTACTCTGTGGAGAATAGATTCTAGGAAATGATGCTGGAAGGTGATCAGTTCAGATACTTTTGCAATATCCAGGGAAAAATTATTAAATATGTTTTGAAGATAATGTTAACTGATTCACTATTGGTTTAGATGTGAAGTAGGAGAGAGGTAAAGTGCATTATTCAAAAATGTGAATTTGATTCTAGGGTAATAATTTAAGAATCAAAAGATCATATAATTTACCAGAAGTATATTCCTACATTTTTCTAATTCTTATACGCACATTTTTTTTTTTGCATATTAGCATTTCTGAACTGGAATCTCTACCTACTTATCCCATCCTCCACCATCTGAGAAAATATGATTTTTGTTTAAAACTAACTACTGTTGTTTAAGTAAGCTCTCCTTCTCCACCACCTCCAACCCGTGTTAGATGCTGCAGAGATGCAGTCATAGCTTATGGTTTTTTGCTTTCCCTTCTCTTCTTCAGCCACTTGCCCACCTTCCTAGTGCTGAATGATCTGTGTTTCATAGAGATGGAATAGCAACTCACTGAGCTAAAAATGTGATAGTCAAAAAAGGAGGAAACCCCAAGTTATAGTACACACAATGTGGTGTCTATGGATTTTTATGTAGATATCATCAATATACACTTTCAAAAAAGCACATGTTTTTCACTACTTGGTCACTTTTTTAAAGTAATGTGCTCTTACTTGTTGCTATACTTAATCCACAAGCCTGCTAATACACTCCTGGATAACCAAGGTTTACGGTGGCATTTCTGAATAACTTTTATGAGATACATCCCTTAACTTAGCTTCTAGCATAGTCGAAGACTAAAAGAAGCACTAACTCTTGCCCTGGGGTTTTTTTTTTTCCATGAGAATGTACTCATCTTTCTTTCATATTTCAAGAGTCTGATGAAACTAAACTATTCAGCTTTAAAGTTTGTTAAATAGTGTGAATAAATCAGTCCATCACAATTTTTCCTCTTTAAATATGAAATGTTTTTGCCACCAGGTTTTTCTATTACTGTTAGATAAAAATCAGCATTTCCCTTTATATCTCTATACATGTCTACCCTTAATATTTCATACATAGAGAGGAATCAAATTCATAAATAATGCATCTTAACCTTCTTAGGGGAATAAATATAAATATATTGAGTTGTCATGCTAATCACAAATGTAATGTAATGTAAAGCACTTTTGTGTCAACTCTTCGATGTTCTTTAACTGATTACAATGCCAATAGTTCATTCAAATAATTAAATTAGTCATTATTGCTTAAATTAAAAATTTTTTCCTAAACATTTATTTAACCATTAATCACTCATATTCCTAGGGCAAATGGAAATGGCCTTGTCTAACCAAAAATGGGTAATCAAAACAAATTATACAACTCAAAATGCTTTAAGGGACAAAAAAGTTTGGTCAGAAAAGATATAGGGCAAAAAAGATGTCTAGCTTTAAAAGTATGATTATAATGCAACTAACTGGATTCAGTGGATTGTAAACTTACTACACTAGAAAATCTTCCTAAATAAAATTGAGTTAACCAATATTTATTGAGCACCTAGTAGGGTTAATGTGGTTTTTAAATTATTAGCTATAATGCTGCATTACAGAAAAAAAAAAGTTAGACAATTACTATGTCATCATCAGCTTAATTTGAATCTGCAGGAAAGAGCTGTTAAGTAAGTAAGGAGAATGTCTTTAGGGTATATCAAATAGGCTAATAAACCAAAAACCCTTTCTCTTTATTATAACAACAGCAAATATTTATTTAGTGTTTACCATACAGAAGGTACTGTGCTAAGCTCTTTATGTGCACCACTCACCTCATTTATACACACATGTCTCATTTAATATTTCTAAAAACCCCTAAGATCAATGCTATCATAGCCCCCATGGAAAAGATACAGAAACTGAGGCCCAGAATGGTTAATAGCTCACTTAAAGTCTCACATGAAGTAAATGGTAAAGGGAGAATTTGAGCCCAGACATTCTGACTCTAGATCCCACATTCTTGAAACTTTATATATTTAAAATTTGGTAAATGTAAGATTAACATCCCCTTTTGTATTATCTATCCAATATAACCCCTTTTTCTATAGATAAAAGCCATCTTACATAAACTAAATATAAGGGCAAAGGCTTATAAACGTGTGTCAAGAAAATTATTATGGAACCTGGTAGAGAAGTCAGAGAACAGAGAAAGGTAAACAGCATGCAAAGAAAAGGCATGAAAGAAATAAAGATGAGAGGCAAGGAGAAGACACCAAGAAAATTTTTAAAGAGATACATGGCAAGAGCCAGTTTAGAAAGACTTCTGGCTCTGAGCCCTGGGGCGGGTGGGGGTGGGGGGAAACAGCTAATCTGGAAGCATCAGTTTAGCAATTTATACTGTGATCTAGTCTAAATACAACAATAGTACTTGGAATATTATTCAAAAGTACCTATAATCTTCACTCTTCAAGATTCCTGAAAGAAATAGTAAAAAAGTCGGGAATGTGATCAAAATAGAGCAATATTCTATAAAGAAACTCTGACCCAGCCTGGCCCAGCATGGTGGCTCACACCTGTAATCCAAGTGTTTAGGGAGGCCAAGGGAGGAGGATTGCTCAAGGCCAGGAGTTCCAGACCAGCCTGGGCAACATAATGAGACCCCCATCTCTTTTGTTTTTTTGAGACACACTCTTGCTCTTATCGTCCTGGGCTAGAGTGTATTGTTGTCATTATAGCTCACTGCAACCTCCAACTCCTGGGCTCAAGCAATCCTCCTGCCTCAGCTTCCCAAGTAGCTGAGACTATAAGCGTGTGCCACCATGCTTGGCTAATTTTTCTATTTTTAGTAGAGACCGGTCTCGCTCTTGTGCAGGGTGTTCTCAAACTCCTGAGATCAAGCAGTCCTCCCACCTCGGCTTCCCAGGGTGCTAGGATTACGGGCATGAGCCACTGCACCTGGCCAAGATCCCCATCTTTATAAAAAAGTTTGTTTTTTTAAATTAGTGAGGCATGGTGGTGTAGGCCTATAGTCCTAGCTACTTAGTAGGCTGAGATGGGAGGATGGCTTGGGAGCAGGAGTTCAAAGTTACAGTGAGCCTACTGTACCAGAGCATTCCAGCGTGGGGGACAGAGGGCGAGGCAGACAAGGGGAAGGGGGAGAGGACGGGAGGGAAGGGAAGGCCGGGAAGGGAAGGGCCGGGAAGGGGAGGGACGGGGAGGGAAGGGGAGGGAAGGGAAAACTTCATGTTTATAAGGACCTAGACAAGAGATGCATCATGATTAAGAATATTCACCAATGAGTTGCTTATGTGAATAGGTTTATAACCCAAGGTTCTTTACATACTAATAAAATAGATCTTATACTTTAAACTAGGGATTCTCAAAGTTTAGTATGCATAGAAATCATCTGGATTTCTGGGCCCCACCCCAGAGTTTCTGATTCTGTAAACCTGGGGTGGGGCCTGAGAATTTGCATTTCTAACAGGTTCCCAGGTGATCGCTAATGCTGCTGGTCTGGAACACCGTTGCTCTAAACAGTTAAGTATGATGCTACTAAGAATTGGAGATAAAATATTATAGAGAATAAAGTGAGAGATGTTGTGCGCCACTCACCTTGTTTATGCACACATCCCTTCCAGATTTTAGAAGTTGTAAATAACAGTCCTTGGAAAGCGGTCATAACTTCGTGTTTGGTGATCCCCTGGTTTCCATCATAGCTTTTAATATTATTTTCTTTGCAAAATAAAGGTGTCCCCCTTACATGAAGATTAATAATATAATCATATGGCAGGATAGATTTGTATTAGTTGTAAAGGAGTTTTCATTCTCTGAAAGTGATCAAGATACGTGACTATTTTTCTTTATTTTACCTGAAATCCTACCTGGAGTCCAGGAAGTAGAAAGCCAAATGAATCTTAATGGTTCTTAAACAGACTTTCTTAGAGTAGGAATGATGACCACTCTCAATCCTAGGCCCTCTTCTCTTCTATCCTCTCTGCAAGGGCTCTCTATTGCATCAATTATCACCTATGCAGCAATCCTTCCAAATCTGTGTCTTCAACTCAAACATCTACTCTTAGCTCCAGACCCGTATATCCAATTTCATGCTCAGCATCTCTCCTTGACTGTCTATCTCACTTTAACATGCCCAAACCTGAACTCATAATCACAACTTCATTCCTAAACCTATTCTTCCTCCATTTTTGCTATCTCTATAAACAGAAGAATGATATGCTTAAGCAAGAGACTTAAGAGTCACCCTTGATACTTCCTTCTTTATCTTTTATCATATCTAGTCAATCAGTAACCCCAGCTGATTTTCCCTTCCATGGATTTTTCATGTTTCTTTTAGACAGCATAATGTCTCCTAAAGAGGTCTAGGTCCTAATCCCCAGAAACTGTGAGTGTGTTACTTCACATGGCAAAGTGTTGTAGATGGATATGAGATTGCTAATCAGACATTTAATTAGAGAAGATTTTCCTGGGTTATTCCTGTTTATCTACCGTAATAACAAGCATCCTTAAAAGCAGAAGAGGGAGGCAGAATAGGAGAATTCGAGGTTGACATGACTACAGAAGAAAGGCACAAAGAGATACAACATTGCTGGCTTTGGAAAAGCTTTGAAAATAAAAGATGCAAGTCCTGAGCCAACAAGGAATGTGAGTGGCCTCTAAAAGCTTGAATGGGCAAAGGAACAATGATGACATCATGTTTCTTCTTGCTTCAGAGAGGTGTTTTATTTCTATTCCCTCTATCTGAAATACTTTCTCTCCATTCCTACTCCTACCCACTCCCCTAGCCAACTCCTACCTGGCTATCAGGTTTCATATATTAATAAAATAGTGCTTGCACAGGGAAAAATTCTCTGAATTTGCATAATACTAAACTAGATTGTATCTCTCATCAGCCATTTTAATGATGTTCTGTAATTATACATTATATCATCTGGTATCATTTCAATTAATTAATATTTGTGTAGTAATTCATTTAAGATTTATGTTTTTTCCAATAGACTTAAGCACCAGGGAACATGGGGCCAGGAAATATATCTGCCTTGTTAGTTGTAATATGTAATATGTAACTTGCATAGTATTTGACATAGAGTAGGACCACAGGAAATATCTATTGAATGAGCAGATAATTAAATGGATGGGTGGATGGATGCATGCATGCATGGATGTTACATGGATGGCGTTATAAAATATGCTCATATAGAGTCATGCTAGTTTAGGGTATATTTTAAAGTGACTATACCTCTTTCAGTTGGCTTCTTTTCTATTCACAGCTAGAAATTTGACAGAAACTTTCAAGATATGTTTTCAAAGTAGATGTGCCTTAATCTTGACCAATAGACCAGCAAAAGTTCCAGTCCGAAAGAATCATCTGCCATTCTATTACCATTTTTCTATGCTTCCATTTTTACACTTATACACAGACACTCATCACATCAAAATTCCTTTGAAGACTAAAGAAGGAGATTGCAATCACAGATGAAACTGCAGTTGCTTAGAAGTGTGAGTAAAGCCCATTTTCATCACGCTTTCCAAAGACTGGCATAAATATATGACTCTTTGAGCACGAATATTTTCTGATTTTCTTGGGTGCTACAGAAGTTCTTTTGGTATCTTCCACATGCATTTAAATTGACCAGTGTAAAATATTTCTCCAAAAAATAAATAAAGACCATGAAGTTGCATATACAGAAGATTATCATACTACAAAAGAAAATACTACAGTTGTTTAAATCCAAATGCTTTTTTCATAATCCTGTTACACCTATAATTAGAATGTAAAAAGGAGAATACTATATTTCACTCAGAAATTATATATATTTAATAATTTTATATTAAATATATAACCCATATGTAATATATATTATATATTTAATAATTGTATATTAAATTTATATATAATCCACACATATTTTAAAATTATATACATTTATAAAATATATATCAGGGGTTTTTTTTTACCTGATTAGTACAACTTTACAAAACAGGAATCTAGACTGGAAATCATAAATTGAAAATATATTCTAATACATTCACAGATGTTGTCCTATTGATTCCATGAGTGGAATTAACCTTCCTTCTCAAAAGAAAGAAAGAAAGAAAAAGTAGTAACACATACACCATATCCAAACCAAAACTATACTTTCTCACTGATATTTGCATTTTTTTTTAGGAAAGTCAACTAAAAGAAAAGCTCTAAGACAGTCATTCAAAAGCTTGTTTTTTATGTTTCATCCATTTCTTTCCTTCATTCCTTCTCTCATTCATTCACATATTTATTCAACACATATCTTTGAATGGCAACCATATGCTAAACACTATGTTAGACACGGAGACAGAGCTGCAAACACAACAGATGTAGTCCCTGCCTTCATGTACCTTATAATAAAGCTGTAACAGAACAGAATTTAATAGGGGAAAGAACATTTGGGGCAAAGGAACAATATGTGTAAAAGCACATACTGGTAGGAAAGAGCTAGGCATTCTGAGCAAAGGTCAAAGTATCCTGTGGCAAAAGATGAGACAGCTCAAGTCTTACCAAGCAGGGATGTGCCAGGCAGGTGTGGCTGGCTAAACGAAGGTGCTTCTAGAACTGTGCTTGGGTCCTTCAGGGAGTCACGGGCTTGCTTGCACTTACTTTGTTAACTTTTATATTGTTCAGGAGGTATGCTCTTAGATAAGATTTGGATGCAGAATTGCTGGAAGAGAGCAGAATAAATAGCCTGGAAAGGCTGAGGAAAGGTTATGGTTTGGGGGTTGGGGAGACAAAGAGATAGCACCATCCACAGGGATTACAGTTTGGATGGGAGAAAATTGGCCAATTTAAACAGGATTTTTATAACTTATTATTGATCAGTTTGGATGTAAGTTATCTTCTATCTCCCATGAAAACTTTCAGGAAAAAATATATAAACAATGCTGTTGCGGTTAGAATCGTATGCCTTTGATCAGTTTTAATGTAATACCGGTATCAAGATGAGAACTGAGAACAGGGCTATCTAAGAGGTCACCCTCAAGTTCAAATTTAAAATGTTAGGTTTTATTTTATCCTCAGGGTAATGGTAAGAAAGTTAAAGCATGGGAGTCACCTGATCTTATTTACAGTGTAAGAAATTTGTCCTGGCTTTTATGTAATAGGAAATGAGTTGCAGAGAAGCAAGAGTGGAAACAGAGTTATTAATTAAAAGGCTATCTTAGTACTTTGAAAGACTAAAGATGATGCTGTGGACTAGTTTGCTGGTGGTGGAGATAAAAGGAAAGGATTTTAGGTCCATGGTGGAAGTAAACACAACAGGGCTTGATACAGAGTCAACATGAAATGTGAGGGATTGAGCAATTGGGTGGTGAGGTATGTTCTTTACTGAGATGGAATATGGGAGGAAGAATGGCTGTGGGATGGGATGAGGAGGAAGATCAATAGTTAAGCTTTAGACCTGTAAAGGTTGAAATATCTGTGAGTTACACAAATGGCTATGTTAAGTGGGCAACTGAGACAAAAAGCTTGAGCCAGACTCTTTGCCATGTAAACAGTAGTGGTAACAAAGCAGGTGCAAAAGACTGTCTAGAGAGAGCATAGATGAGAAGGGAACAAAGCCTCAAAGTGGAAACAGAGAAAGAATGACCAGAGAGGTAGAAGGGGAGAACAAAAGGTATGTTGGACTAGAAAGCCAAAAGAAGAGACTGTTTCAAGAAACAATCACATCAGAACGATGTGCTTGCCAATGGGGATGTAAAAGTCTGAAATTCACATCCCTGTCTCATAGCCTAGATGGGATGAGGTTGGGGGAAAAGAACCATGGACAAAAATTGTTTCAACACAACAGTGATATGTGCCAAGATGGACATATTTACAGAGTATTCTGGTGAACTTAGAAGCAGCATTTAACTCAGCTCGGAAGGGCACTTAGGCAAAGAGAAAGGTGGGGAAGGGAGGTTCCATGCACAGGGACTAGCATGTATACAGGCATAGTTTAGAGAGGTGACAATAAATCATAACAGATTCATGTCCAAGAAGAGGCCTTGAGAGTGGAAGAACACTGGACATTTGAGGGTATTGAACAGAGGAAAACCAAGTCATACATAGTAAATTTGGCTCAACATTGAACTCTGGTTGACCTCTTTAGGCAACTTCATCCGTTAGACTGAGAGCTCTTTGAGGGCCAAGATCAACGTTTTTTCTACTTTCTAATACCCATTTGACCATGAGTTATTTACCTACTTCCTGGACCAGTTTCTTCACATTTATAAATCGATACCCACTTAATAGAATTATTGTGAAAATTAAATAAAAGGTGATAATGGATGTAATGCATCTCATATAAAGTCTGCTAGGCACATACTAAAAGCCAACATATGGTAGGTCGTGGTAATCATGGGGGAGGTGTTAATAGTGTGGACAGTAAGAATAGTAATTGTACTAATAGTTGAGGAAGTAGAATCAGCTGCTTTTGCCTCTTAAAATGTTTTCTCAAATTTTGGAGTTTTCGAGATGTATTCGTTGGCATTTGTAGCTTTTTTTACACAGAGATTTCATGGATTGGTCCATTACGCACATTCTTAAAATAAACTTGCTAGTGAGGACATTTTAGCAATTTGGATGAATCATTTATCTTTTGAGACTAGCATGTGACATTATGGTTAAATTTTGAGCAACTAAGTAATAAAATCCCCAAATGTTTCATATGCAATTTTTAAAACTGAAACCAAATGATGTACTATTATTAATGCGCCAAAGGTTCTAACATTAAAGACAACAATATTACAAAGCAAGTATTTTTCTTGAATACAACCTGTCTGCCTTGATAAACCTAATACTTAGGAGTACCCAATTTTTACTGCCAATGTGGAGCAAAACTAGTGTTTTCGATTTATGATTTGCAAATGCAGAAGCAACTTATATTTTTCATTTTAGTATTAATTTCTTGATAAGGTTATTATAGACTTTAATTATGCATTGTAAATTATTTAAGACTGCATAAAATAATAGAATAGGATATTTTATTATTAGTTTTAATTATATTACAAAATGGACAATATAAATGAAAGATATTTGGAAATTCCTTGATAATTTTCTCCAAAAATGACCACATAGATCAAAAGAAATTATATACATTGAAGTTTATATGCAGTCAGTGGCAATGACCTTAATGATGAATAGCAACTTACATATGCAGTTAATGGTGAGTTCAACCCCTGTCACCCTTCACACAGGCTGTCTGTCTTTGGATATTCCCTGCACAAAATGTACTGTCACCAACAGATATGGAAAGAATTGCCAACATCAGAGGATTAACTGTTCTATTTAGGAAGTCCAGCTGGCTAATGGGATTCATTTTGGTTTGTTGTCAGATTCAGCTTAGCATATTTAATTTTTCTTCCCTTGAAAGTATAGTTTTTCAGAGATTCTGCACACATAATAGCAATGAAAATGGTACAGTAAAAAGTTGAGAAATTCAGAATCCCTGTTTATCTCTAGCAACACAGACAGCTACAGAGAAAATATAATCAAATTTTTGCATTTGGAATGTATTTATAACAGCTTATTGGACACAGGATAGATCATTTGACCCTGATACAATTCCCTAAGAACCATGTGAAGTTACAAATGTGGCCATATGCCTCTTCTTCATTCATTCCCTTAGCCTATATTTATTAAGCTGTTCTTTGTTCTCAAAAACAATGAGATTGACCCCCTTAACCATGTAATCTGGGAGGGGATAGATGATTTGGCCCTTTGTTACTGATATTAGTTCCATCAGGAGGTTAGCAAGGGCATGTAATCAAGCTATTTGCTGGCACCTGGAGTTAAAAATTGAACACTACAATTTTGTATCTAATTTCAAAGATGGTTCTCCCTCAAATTCAATTTATAATGCCATTTGATTCGATTATTTTTTAATGATACCAAAGATGGATTTATAGATGAGAGAACCACTGAAAGCAAAACTTAGTCCAGTGGGTGAAATGTCAGAAAATAACAAAGATTTGTCAGGATAGAAATCAGAAAAGCTAAATGGGAAAATGAGATAAAACTGCTAAAGATACAAATAAAGATATTTTTTAAATCCTTAAATATATCCACAAAAAAGATAAAGGGAATGTGCCTTTTCACAGTAGATAGAGAAGGGCTCATAGCTGCTTCCAATAATTCAATTACATTCAAAAAGAAACTTACTGACCATGACTTTTTCCTTTAAACTCAGTTTTTACCAAAATAAATGAAATATGAACTTGGAAGAGCAACCTATAAACCCTCCAGAATGTGCTTTGAGAATTTTATTTTCTTCTATGTTCTCCTTAAAGGGAGGTACTCTTTAATGAAATTCAACCTTCACATTTTATTGGCTGTTATGTCCTTGAGAAAATTTACTTTTCCAAACCTCAGTTTCACAAATTATGAAGTGGATGGTAAGGATTTAAATGGCATAATGAATATGAAGTGCTGATGTCAGTGCCTGGCATATGGCTAATGCCTAAAAAATGATAAATTGTAGTTGTGTTATTTTGTTAAAATCATTTGTCAGTCAGTATACCTTACTATAATAGAAATTCCTGTAAGTCCAGGGCTCTGTGTTATTTATTTTTGTATCCTTAGCATATAACATAGTACCTAGAACAATGTAATTCCTCAGAAAATTTTTCTGCAACAAAACTACACATTCAGATTATCCCTCAGCCTGAAATGCCCTTACCAACTGCTGCTGGTCTGCCTACTTTGACTTAACTTTCAAGATCCAACTGAAATAAACATTCCCCCCAAAAGCTTTACCTTGGTCTCCAGTCTACCTACCAAATACAAGCAAAATGAGTTGTTCCTCTCTCAGTATTTCAGTAGTATTTTATTGCATTCTACACTATTTCAAACCTGAGGACATCTCAATAGTTTGTTCATGTTTCACCAACTTACTCATCTCTTTGTATTTAGTACTTATACAGTGTTCTGTACATAGATAATTCTCAGTGTGTATTGATTTAATTAATTGTTAATTGATTCATTTAGGTGATTATTATGAAAGTTAATTGCCATATTTTCTCTAGGCATACTTAAGACATAAGGAGACAACATAGTTCATGAGATGAAAAATCACTACATTCTCATGTTGGATATAAGTTCTCTTGCTATGTTGGATACAAGAAATAAAAAAAGAATTATATTGAAATTCCCCAGAGTAAACATGGCCCTCTTACTATAAAGTTGTAAGGACTGGGCTAGATCATTTTTCTAAATACCTTCCATCACTAATCTTATTTATTAAATAAGCAACATAATTATTAAACATGTGCTATTTGCTCAGCACAGACTAATATGGTTCATTCTCTTGCACAAAGAGTAAACTGCC
Organism: Cheirogaleus major; assembly: GCA_963574435.1. Taxonomy (NCBI): domain Eukaryota; kingdom Metazoa; phylum Chordata; class Mammalia; order Primates; family Cheirogaleidae; genus Cheirogaleus; species Cheirogaleus major. The sequence goes on from CAUYPO010005817.1 coordinate 27,904, forward strand.
CATGAGTATTACTCCATCTACTGCTTTCTAATATTAGTGAAAATTCTACTGTACTCTTTTCTGACTAGTAAATGTGGCTGTTGCCACACTTGTAGTTGCTGGAATTATTTCATAATTCTGTCATCTCTCATTTGAGTTTATGATCTCTTGTTTCCATTTGATTTCAATCATAACTTATAGGCTGATTCTAAATAATGGTCCATCGTCCGCTTTGTTAGATATATCTCTGCTGTTCTCGGAGTTAAGGTCTGGCTTCATTCCTGTTTGTAATTTATTGAATACTGGTACGTGACATTATTTGTTACCATTATCTGGAATTTCAGTGCTATGCTTAGGGCATATAAAAATGATACTCTCCATCTATAGATCATTCAGTATTATCTTAACTTTAGAATATTGTTGTGTTGAATTTGGAAAACAGATGCAGCTAAATCATCCATAGCTCAATGAAGATCAGATTAAACCTAGGACTGTCAAAGTAAAGGTATGAAATAACAGCCATCATGATAATACTAGCCTTGGAAATTTGAGATATCTTGCCCTTGAATCTGGTATTCAAGACTTGCCATTTCAATTCTTCTGTTCAATATAAATGGAAATAAAATTTCTTCATATATCACTCCTTATGACAGTGGCATTTTCCCATCTTTTCTAAAGATCACATATTCATCCGTATTTGAACTTAGAGCCTGCCAAAAGTCTGATTTATTCCACTTCTTTTGCTTTTCTTCTAATTTACTTTAAAGAAATAAAATGAACTTTGTTTTGCTTCCCTTGAGGACTCTATCTTCAATTCTGGAGGAAAAGAACTAATTTAGAAGCCTGTATTCTTTTAATTTTTCTCACTTATTTTGGCAATAATTATGATTAATCAATCTAATGATGAATGAAATCATTATATAAAATGTAACAAATAAATGAATAACTTTGACTACCCAGATAGTCCCAGATATGATACCAGCTTTTTCAAAGCTCTTTCTAAACAAAGATAAGAAGAGGGTGATTATCTGTTTAAATAAACTATAATATATCTATACATATATTAAACCAGAGACAATTTTTACATCATTTAATTATAAACTGAATAAAAATAAACATGTACCTTATTTCCTAAACTTACCAAAAAAAAAAAAAATGAGCCACATACAAGAAATAAAACACTTGGGAAAAAGGAGAAATATTAAATGTTGTTTCACTTTACCATTCTTATTTAGGTTGTATAGAAAGAAAGACCTATGGTATAATATGACTCCATTTCCATACCTGCAAGAGAAATTGGAGAAATTATAAATTAATGCAGATACTTTGATCAAGTTAACATTTTTTATTAAAAGTATACATTTACTTAAATATGTACATGTGTGTCTATGTGTATGCACATGTAACATAATATGTATTTAAATTAAAATATATATTCCAGATGCAAACATAAAAATATATATCACATAAAAGATTTGGGTGGAACTTTGTAGTTTATTAAAGATTTTTCTTACTCTTCATTTTTTAAATATATAAAGCACTATGCCAACACATGTGTCAACAGTGAAGTTGTGTAAAATAAAATCTAAATATCCATTTGAATATTCAGGCTATTTTACCTAAATGGGAGGCTTATAATGTGAAATTCCTAGCATGAACCAGTAATTCAAAGTTTCTAATATGAATTTTACTTCAAACTGGAAACATAATAGAAGCTATTCACTCAATTGTTCATTTATTTAAAAGAATATGTTTACTAAGAACTATATAGCAGGTACTATTCTAAATACCAGAACTCTCATGGGGAAGAAAGCAAGTAATTACACAATAAATAAATTCTAATCCAAAATACCTAGGTGATTAAATGAAAAGGTGACATTCTTTTTTTCTGGTTAAATAATTCATTTAATTTTACCTAAGTAAAATCTTAGTTGGGGCATGCATGTGTGTGTGTATGTATGTGTTTGCATACAAAAGTATGCAAAGGATGATACGGGAGCAAAGAAAGCAAAGTATTATCTGCATTTCTAATAGTCATTCTACCAACAGTGTAAAGGTGATGAAAAGTGAATTATCTTAACGAAGGTAATTTGTCAGATTGTATGTATGTATCAATGCCCTAGAGTAGAAATCACAAAACCTGGAATCCAGTTACTTACTAAGAACTTAGGCAAGCTGGTAAATTGCAGTGCATTATCAGGTTGATGGGGGAAATGCAGTTAGAAAATGATTAATTGAAATACTCTGTGAAAAGTATGCAAAGGATGATATGGGAGCAAAGAGAGCAAAGCACTTCCCTGAACTTCTAATAGTCATTCTGCCAACAGTATAAAGGATGGTTTTGAGAGAGCTGGGAAGAGAGCCAAGGATACCAGTTAAAAGGATATTATAAATATCTAGGTGAGAAATAATGGGTCTCCAAACACTGGCAGTGGCAGTGAACTTGAAGAATAAAAGACTGACTTGAAAGATATAGGAGAGGTAGAATTAACAGAACTTAGTTGATCAATTAGATGATGGTAAGAGAAAGGAGGGGGAGAGAATCATCCAGATTCAAATTGGATTGGGGTTTCATTAGTTAAAATAGATATATGAAAGAGAATAAAATAAGAGAGATAAGAAAATGAGCAAGTTAGGAAGAGATTTGATTTACGAATGCCTTTGAAATTTTTAGCTATAAATGTTGTGTAGGTAATCGGATATATGGTTCTGGCACTGAAGAGAAAGAATGGAGCTGATGCTAAACATTTCTGAGTTGACATTTATCCATTCAATAGCTATGGAGTATCTATTGTGTGCCAGGCACTTTTCTAGGTGCTGGGAACTTAGCAGTAAACAAAACAAAGTCTCTGCATTAAATGATTTACATTTTATTGGAAAAATTCAGACAAAATTTATAAAGAATGTAATTTTTCAGCTTGTGTTAAGTGCAATGAGAAAAAATAAAATGAGGTGAATAGGATAAACAGTGCCATAAAGTAAGATTAAGGATTTCTAAATCATATAACGTGGTCAGAAAAAAAACCTGTCCATGTGAGAAACCGCAAAGAGATTAGTATGACTGTTCTTGACTGAGTAATGGGGAGAATGGTAGATGATATGGTTACAAGGATTGTAGGAGACTAGAATATGTAAGGTCTTACAAGTCATTGAGTACTTTGTTTTCCACTGTAAGTGATATTGGAAAGCCATTCAATTGGTTGAGGGGTGGAACATGATCTGACTTATTCTCTAAAGCATTGCTCTGACTACTGGGTAAAGAATGAGCTGGAGGAGAATAATGTGAGAAGCAGATGGACAGCTATGATGCTACTGTATAAACTTTAAGCAAGGAATAGGGTAGCTAGGACCAGAGTGCTTGGTAGTAGAGGTGATGAGGAGTGATATATTTCTAGATGTGTTTAGAAGTTGAAGTGGCAGGATTTTCTGATTGATTGGAATTGGAGTGTAAGAGAAAGAAAGGAGTACAAATGACTAGGATTTTTTACCTGAAAAATTGGAAGAACTGTAAGAATGAAATTGGTCCTTACTGATAGGAAAGTTTCAGAAAGAGTAAGTTCCATTGCTTGAGGAATTTAAGCAAGAACTCTATACAGGTTGGAATATCTGAAGACAGTTTGATATATGTGATGGGCGTAGGGGAATGATGTCCAAGGCTAGAAATTTGGAGTGCTTAGCATACAGATTATAATTAAAACCATGAGAATGGATTAGCTCTCCATGGAATTGGTGTTAGTGGGAAAGAGTTTGTAGAAGTAGCATGCTCAAAAATTTGTAGACCTTAAAAATAAAAAAGAATCAGCAAAAGAAACTGACTAAACACAGTCTCTTAGGTAGAAGAAAAAAACAGAACTTAAGAAAGAAAGTATTTCAAAGAGAAGAAAAGGATCCCCTGTGTCAAATGATGCCAACATGTCATGTAAGATAAGTACAGAGACTTGACCATGAAATTTTAGTCACATTAAATTCAACGGTAATCTTGACAGAAGCAGTTTCAGTAAGTGTCAGGGACAAAAGTCTTCTTGGAGAAATTTCAAGAAAGAATGGGACAATATTTAGAGAAAGCAAGTAATGGACTTTCTTTTTCAAGGAGTTTTGCAGAATGAGGGGAAGAAAGTGGTCGCTAAGCAGGGAGAGAGAATTGTTCATGCAATGCTTTCATGTAGTGCACAGTAGAATAGTTGGCCCAGCTAGGAGTGATGGCATTTCATCCAGAGAAAGACAAGTAGAATATAAGCATAAATGCAGGTTAGTGGGTAGATGTGGTGGCAGAACATATGGAAGTTCTCTAAATATTGCTTTTATTCTTTAAATTACATAGCAAGCAAGGTCATTACCTAACTGTGAAGAGGAGGGGGGGAAATAGGAGGGTCAAAGACGTTGGTATGAAATAGTTGTCTAAGACAGCAAGAGAATAAATGAACCAGTGATATCCAAGCAGCATTAAGAGCTCACTTAAGTTTGTGCTCATGAATTTTAAGAGAAATATGTCAGCATAGATTTGTGTTTTTTTTCCAGCTGTGTTTAACTGCATGGATGCAGGCATAGAGGAGGTGGATGGTTCGATTTAAAAATCAAAATTTGGGTCTTACCAAGTGAGTATGATGAATGTAAGGAAAAGGAAGTAAGAAAGGAAGATACCTGGAAAGAAGTTGTGATAATAACTGATAGTGGAATTTAGGCCAGGTAAAGAGATGGCAAAGGATAATGAGATTAATGAATTGTTGATTCCAGTGAGATTGAAGCCATATTGGAGTAAGGATACAGAAGAGGAAGAGTTGGAAAGATGGAGCTGAAATCAAGAGTAGGATATTTGCAATTGAGATTATTGGAAGGTTTTGATTATTAGTAAAGACAAGGTCTAAGGCCTGACCATGGGGCAAAGGGCTGAGGTGGATTAGAGGAAAGAGGAGAGTAAGAAACTAAGTGGCCAGAGAAGTAGAGTAATTATTCTAGATATGAAAATCACCAATAATTAAGGTAGAAATAGTATTAGAAAGAAATATGATGAACCAGAAACTAAAAGTTTCAAAGAGTAAAAGTGATTAGACAAAAATTTGATATGTAATTCTAACATAAAGGGTCAATGGGGGCTGTGTCTTGGGACATAAGAGTCAAAGCTGAGTATTTTTCATGAACAGAAAGTGAGATGTTCTGGAAGGAACAATGAGAAGCAAGGAAGTTCATAACCCACCCTCCCACCCTGACTGACAGTCCCTGTGGTATGAGTGTTGTAGAGGGAACAATGGCCACATCAGAGGGCTGCAAGGGGTATAGTGTCAGCAGGGAAAATCCAGGTTTCCACTGGATCAAAACAGTGATGGAGAAATTGAGAGAAAGGTTGAAGCTATAAGACAGCATGCTTATGATTGACTATTCATTTACATAGGGCACATGTGAGAGTTTTATATGTTGGAGAGGTATAGAACTGGGGGTCAGAAAAGGCAATACAATATTGTTAAAATATCTCTACTGCCCAAAGTGATTTATAGAGTCAGTGTAATTCCCATCAAAGCACCAACATTATTTTTCACAGAACTAGAAAAAACAGCCCTAAATTTCATATGAAATCAAAAAAGAGACCAAATAGCCAAAGCAATCCAAAGCAAAAAGAATAAATCTGGAGACATCACATCACTAGACTTCAAATTATACTGCAAATCTATAGTAACCAAAACATTATGGTACTTGTATAAGGGTAGCCAAATAGATCAATGGAACAGAAAAAGAACCCAGAAATAAAATTATATAGCTATGACAAAGCAGACAAAAACACATCGGGGAAAGGACACCCCATTCAAAAAGTGGTGCTGGAAAATTAGAAAGCCAAATGCAGAAGAATGAACCTGGGTCCCTGTCTCTCACCATATGCAAAAATTAACTCAAGAGGGATTAAAGACTTCAATATAAGACCTGAACATTCTAGAAGAAATGTTAAAAAAAAAACTCTTCTTGACATTGGCCTAGGCAAAGAATTTATAACTGAGACAACAAAAGCAAATGCAGCAATAACAAAAATAAATAAATGGGATTTAATTAAACTAAACAGTTTCTGAATAGTAAAGGAAATAATCAACAGAGTAAATAGATAACCTAAAAAATAGGAGAAAATATTCTCAAACTAACAAACTGTACATCTAACAAAGGACTAACATCCAGAATCTACAAAGAACTCAAACAAATCAGCAAGATAAAACCAAATAACCCCATCAAAAGGTGAGCAAAAGACATGAACAGATTTTTTCAAAAGAAGATAGACAAATGGCCAGCAAATATGAAAAATGCTCAACATCACTAATTGTCAATGAAATTCAAATTAAAATCACAAAGAGATACTATCTCACTCCTGTCTTAATGGCCATTACTAATAAGTAAAAAAAAAAAAATAGATATTGGTGTGGGTGCAGTGAAAAGGGAATGCTTATACAACTGTTGATGTGACAGTAATTAGTACAACCTTTATGGAAAACATTATGCAGATTCCTCAAATAACTAAAAATGGACTTACCATTCGATCCAGCAATCCCACTACCAGGTATCTACCCACAGGAAAAAAAGTCATCATATCAAAAAGACACCTGCACCTAAATGTTTATTGCAGCACAATTCACAATTGCAAACATATGGAATAAACCTTAGCACCTATCAACAGATGAGTGGATAAAAATATGTAAGGAATGAAGTAATGTCATTTGCAGAAACTTGTATGGAACTGGAGACCATTATTCGAAGTGAAGTATCTCAAGAATGAAAAAACAAATACCATATGTTTTCACTTACAAGTGGGAGCTAACTGAAGGTATATATGGTCATAAAACAGTATAATAGGCATTGAAAACTAAGAAGAGAGGAGGGTAGGAAATGAGTGGGGGATAAAAAATCACCTGTAGAGTACAGTGTACACTATTCTGGTGATGGGTACACTAAAAGCCCTGACTTCAACATGATACAATTCATCCATGTAACAAAAAACACTTGTACCCTCCAAATCTATTGAAAAAAATTTTAAAGGCAATAGACAGCCATATGGGGGTTAGAGTCCAAAAAATAAGGAGGGCCTGGGAGATAGTATTGTGGAGTATCAATTATTGTAGTGATTGAAGGAGAAGAGAGAGGGCAAAATGAGATTAGCCCAATCCTGAGGGTTCAAAGGCAGAAAGCAATGGTGAGACTGCTTGTTTTGGAGGCAGAGAGGGTTAGAGTGTCTTTTGAGGAACATGCAGAGATCTGGGGCTTCTTCTTGACTTCTGTTTCATGCCTAGCAGAGAGGCAATCCTACACAGAGGATAAGGATGTTCTTTTGACCCCTGTCAATAGTGGCTTACAGGGGTAAAGGCATTTAGCAGAAAGGATCTCAGAAGATATAACTACTTACCTCTATTTAGCACTTAAGATATTTTGTTATACTTTTGTACCAGTCTTCTCAGAGTGCAAATGTCTTGAAAAGCAAAGAATATGATACTAATTTTATATCCCCAGTGCCTGTCAAAGTGTTCTCAAAATCAATATTTATTATACAAATGAATAAAATAGTGTAAGAAATGCCAACCTGACAGAGTTATTTAAATGATTTAGATAGTATATGTGTTATTTATGGTAAGTTGAAAATTGTTGTATATTGTGATGGGTAATTTTAGGTGTCAACTTGACTGGATTAAGGGATACCTACATTGCTGGTAAAACATTATTTCTGGGTGTGTTTTCGAGGGTGTTTCTGGAGGAGTCTGGTGTGTGACTTGGTGGACTTAATGGGAAAAATCTGCCCTCAATGTGGGCGGGCACCTTTGTTTGAATTAGCTCGCTCTCTTTCTCCTGGAGCTGGGACACCCTTCTCCTTCCCTTGGATATCAGAACCCCAGGTTCTCTGGCCTTTGAACTCCAGAACTTGTACCAGCAGAACCCCTCACCCCCACATTCAGCAGGTTCTCAGACCTTCACACTCAGACTGAGAATTACACCATCAGCTTGTCTGGTTCTGAGCCTTTCAGACCTGAACTAAACCTCACCCAGGCTTCCCTGGGTCTCTAGCTTGCAGACAGCCTATCTTGCTAGCCTCTGCAATGGCATGAGCCAGTTCCTCTAGTAAATTAATATATATATAAAATCTCCTCTTGGTTCTGTCTCTCTAGAGAACCCTAATACTTTTATAGGTGGAACATCTCTGATCCTAATATCCAAAATCCAAAATGCTCCAAAACCCAAAACATTTTGAGCCTCAGCATGATACCACAAGTGAAAAATTGCACACCTGATCCCATAGTCACAATTTTGACTGTGGGTGACAGTCAAAACACAGGTGCACAACACAGAATTTATTCAGCATCCCCAAGGGAGTTATTGTACAGTATAACTTAATCAAAATACAGCATTGTAGATGGAAACTGAAAGCCTGCCACTGTTTGTTGCTGTTGTTGAACAGCTGATAACGGGTACTTTTGCGATGCTACCATGCTGCTTAGTAACCCTGAATACATTATTTTTTGCTGTATGGATGGTATGTCATATTTTTTAATGTAAAGTACTTATGTGTGAATATGTATAAGAAAATGATTGCTTATCAGTAGCCTATAAATTTAGACTCAGGAATGGCGGCGATGCCAAACAACCACAGATTGTCCACGTGGGTGACTGAGATATTGACACCTTTGCTTTCTGGTGGTTTAGTGTACACAAACTTTATTTCATGCACAAAATTATTAAAGTATGTGTATAAAATTACCTACAGGCTATGTATATAAGGCATATATGAAACATAAATGAATTTTATATTTAGACTTGGGTCCTCTCTGTAAGATATCTAGCACTATTTATGTGCAAAATTCCAAAATCTGAAAAAATCCAGAATCTGAACCCTTCTGGCCCAAAGCATTTTAGATAAGGAATACTCAACCTGAACATACACTATAATGTGTGTGAATGATTTCACCCTAGTTTTATGTTTTTCCTATTTATGTTTGAAAATGTGTCTGTGACATCGAGCTATGTTACCTTGACGATATATGCATTATCTTCTTATCTTACTGTTAAATGTATTTATTGAGTATTCTAATTATTAAAGCCAGTTTGAGCCTGAAAACTCTAAATGCCAGTGCCTGGGTAGGAGGTAGAGTCTTCTTCCAGCCAACTTTAGCCATTGACAAACATGAACTAAACATAGAAAAATGGAACTCACAGGACAAAGCCTATTTATACAAGGAAAGGGACCAAATCTCTTTCTCTTGGATCAGATTTTAAAGACTCCATCTGTGCAGGTCTGCAGTCACTCCTGGATAGAATGACAATGTACAGCTGGACCAGTTCTGGGAACAAGAGAAGGGGATTCCAAGGGAGGGGGAAGATGATGTTCATGAACCCCAGAATTCAAGCTATATTCTTCTACACTAGACTGTTTGGGATATGGCACCCACTCTTTTTATATATTTCCCTTTTGTATTTTTTCCTAAATGTTTAAGCTTGTCTTTACTGTGGCAAAAAGAGTTAGGGGAAGTCAGGTTTGTCCATGCATGAATTAGAGCTTTCAAGGGAAAGGGACCCAATGAAGTCAGAGTGAAGCTAGTAAAAAGCATCAGCAGAGAGAAACATGGTATGACTTGAGCTTATTTTCCTTCTCAAGGCATGATTTAAATCTGTAAATAGTCCAAAGGGGTTTTTTTTTTACTGTTTTTTTCTTTTATTTCTTTTATTTCAGCATATTATGGGGGTACAAACGTTTAGGTTACATATATTGTCTTTGCCCCACCCGAGTCAGAGCTTCAAGTGCATCTATTCCCCAGACAGTGTGCACCACATCCATTAGGTGTGCATACACCCTTCCCTTCCTCCCTCCTCCCACCTGCCAGACACCCAATGAATGTTACTACTATATGTGCACATCAGTGCTGATCAGTTAATACCATTTGGTGGTGACTACATGTGGTATTTGTTTTTCCATTCTTGTGATATTTCACTTGGTAGAATGGGCTCCAGCTCTATCCAGGATAATATAAGAGGTGCTAGTCACCATTGTTTTTTGTGGCTGAATAGAACTCTATAGTAATACCTATACCACATTTTATTAATCCACTCATGTATTGATGGGCACTTGGGTTGTTTCAACATCTTTGAAATTGTAAGTTGTGCTGCTATAGACATTTGAGGGCAGATGTCTTTTTTATAGAATGTCTTTTGTTCCTTTGGGTACATGCCCAGTAATGGGATTACTGGATCAAATCGTAGTTCTACTTTTAGCTCTTTGAGGTATCTCCATATGACTTTCTACAGAGGTTGTACTAGTTTACAGTCCCACCAGCAGTGTATAAGTGTTCCTATTTCTCTGTATCCACACCAACATTTATTGTTTTAGGACTTATTAATAAAAGCCATTCTCACTGGAGTTAAGTGATAGCTCATTATAGTTTTGATTTGCATTTCCCTGATGATTAGAGATGTTGAGCATTTTTTCATGTTTGCTGGCTATTAGTTCTTTTTTCAAAAGTTTCTGTTCATGTCCTTTGCCCACTTTTTAATGGGGTTGTTTGACTTTTTCTTGCTAATTTTCCCGAGTTCTATATAGATTCTAGTTATCAGCCCTTTACTGGATGTGTAGCATATGAATATTTTCTCCCATTCTGTAGATTGTCTGTTTCCTTTCATGATAGTTTCCTTGCTGTGCAGAAGCTTTTTAATTTGATCAGGTCTCATTTATTTATTTTTGTTGTTGCTGTGATCGACTTTGGGATCTTCTTCATAAATTCTTTCCCTAGGCCAATGTCTGTAAGAGTTTCTCCAACATTTTCTTCTAAAGGTTTTTATTAATCAAGCCAATTCTCATATTAATGCTTACCTTGTATATTTGTGGTTTTATCTTGCTAAGGAAGGTGGTATTTCTTTACATCATTGTCTGTAGTGATTCTTTATAACAGTTTCTATTAGCATTTAAAAACAACATTATTTCTAAATGACCAATTCAAGCTCAAACATGAATAAATACCAAATTTCATTAAAATTCAATATTTTAATATCTTAGATCAGTGTTTCATAAACCCATTGTATAGAATATGTGTTCTTAGAAAACAGATGAATTTTTCAGTTAAACAAGTTTTAAAACACTGGGTTAGACAGTTAAACAGACATTACATTAAAACTTCTTAGAGAGTTTAATATATGCATTTGCTCGATGAGTCTCCAAAGGAGATATAACATGAGTTTCTAATACTTATTTAATCCCAGAAATTCCTATCTTGGAATACCTGTTACCAACCTAGATGTCATCCACAAAATATAATCGAGAAATGCTAATCTAGGTGTTTATATTATGTTTTTCTTCTTTCAGCCTATCGTAGTGAGAAATTATAAAGGCACCTTATTCTTGTATTTTACAGTAAAGCTTTCTACCTCATTATGATGTTAAAAAATTTGATTATTCTTCAGAACTCAATTTGCTTTTCTCTCTCTTTCTTTCTTTCTTTCTTTCTTTCTTTCTTTCTTTCTTTCTTTCTTTCTTTCTTTTCTTTCTTTCTTTCTTTTTCGTTCTTCTATGTGTCTTTCTCCCTCCCTCCTTTGCTTCCTTTCTTCCTTTCTCTCTTGTTTTGTCTCTTTCTTTCATTTCCATATCACCTATCTATCTTGAGATTGGTCTGTACCTTCCTTTTTCATGCTGTCTTTGTCAAGTGTCAAGTGTCAAGCTTATGCTGCCAACTTTACATAATAAATTAGAGAACCTCCCATTGGAATCATCACCTTTAAATTCTTTTTTTATTTTTTAACCTACATTTAACTGGTCTTTTGACACTACTAACTACCTGTGGGATTATGGGAGAATAAACAACTTCTTGATGTCTCACTTTTGACATATGTGAAAATGGGGATAATAGTAACTACTTCATAGAGTTCTTATAAAGAGTAAATAGAATTATGCCTGTAAGGCACTTAGCAAATAATCTGGCACTGAACACCTAACAAATATGAGCTATTGTCATTGTTACCATTCAGGATAGCATGGGGCTGGTTTCTGCCACCAGTCACCAATCACGCCTGTCCTCATTGGAAAGATTTGTGTTCTTTGTGGGTACTGGTATGGAATTTTCAGACTTCTGGTCCATTTACTCTTTGACCACGAATCTCTTGGCTCAGGGAATGCTGATGGGTTTAAATTTCTGAAGAGTGATTCTTATCCCACAAGGTGTTTATGTTACACATACGCAACATGTGTGAATACACAGTTTGTATTTAGATGGAAAGTGTGACTTGACAGGAACCTCCAGGGAGTCATCATTACCTAATAGGTTTCCTTAATGACCAGTCAATTAAGAACTTGTATTTGCAAAGTGCTTTGCCATCACTGTTTTTCTTTCAATTCTCTGAGTCATTACTATCATCTTACTGATGAAACAGAGATACAGGAAGGCTTATTGACTTGCTTTTGGCTACATAGCCTGAAATTCCAGGCACTCTTGGGATTTGGGTCTCAAAAATCCTGCAATTCTAAGCAAACAGGGTTAGTCTCTCTCAATAGACATACTCAAGAGACAGGGGACTAAAATGTAGTCTGATCACTAACCATGAGAGAGGCCTTTAGGGCTTTTGGTCTGTAAAACAGTTCTGTGATTGTCCCCAAATCACTCCATTAATAGCCTTTCTCTAACAGTAATGATGTGCTCATTAAATTATTGGCCACTACTGGAATCAGATACCACAGAATAGAAAAGTTTTATTTTAACACATGAGATATTCCTGCATGAGCAATACAAGAACTAATCCTTAAGTAAAAAGCAAGACATTTCCTTTAGCTTCTCTGTAAACATAGTAAATACAGCTGTATAGATACAAACATGGACTTTTTGTACCCTGCAAAGGGAATTTTGGGTTTTTTTTATGTGAAGGAAATAGCTATCAATAATAGTTAAAGGTTTTGATTTCAGGGCTTAATACTTAAAGGTTTTGATTTCAGGGCTTAATTAATGATGGCTCTCCTACAACTTTTCTCATACAAATACCTTTCATTAAATCCTGGAGTAAAAGAGCCTCAAATGCAGACAGTGACTGTATCTGAATGGTAGAATCATATAAGATCTTTATTTTCTTCTTTGAACATTTTTACAATTTCCATATATATTATAATGAATAGCTATTACTTTTATATTTTGTAATCAGGAATACACATACATACACAAAATTTAAATACCCTTTATGTTTTCATAACATTGGATCTATTATTTTTATTATAAAGAAGGCTGAGACTATAATTACAGAAACAGTCTGCTAGCTTTTCTTAAGAAACATTGTCTCGTTATTTTAATTTTTGTTCTTTACTCTTGGATCTCAGCTTTTTAGTGACAAATGAAATAAGAATTATGTCAGTTTGTAACAAATTTTGCAGTTCAAAATAAGAATTCCACAGAAAGTGTAATAATTATCCTCAGTAAGTAGATCACATTCAATGTTGAAAATATCATGATATAGTTAGAAAGACTCTTCTGTTTGTTCATTTTATATGTAAGATAAATTCATTTTTTCCTAATATATTTTTTACCTATATGCTAATTGGATGGGATATAAATGATTAGGCAAGACCAGTTTTAAATGTTGTGGACAATATATGCACATGTTTAAGTGTACATATTAATAGAAATTTATCGTGTCAGCTCTGTGTAAGATACTACAGTAAGCAATGCAAATTAAATATAAGGTACAGTCTCCATCTTCGTCATTGCCTGTAATCTAGGTCTTCTTCATCTTTTGCCTAGGCTATTTCAACAACCTCCTAGCAGGGGTCCTCAAACTACAGCCCGTGGGCCACATGCGGCCCCCCGAGGACATTTATGGGCCCACTGACTGTTTTTGCCACTGCTGTCTGTCCTGCTTAGCAGCCAACTCGTTCGGGGCCCACAGTGCGCATGTGTGGAATGTGCCCCGCATTCTCCAAGGGCCCTCCAACGGTCTGAGGGACAGTGAACTGGCCCCCTGTTTAAAAAGTTTGCGGACCCCTGTAAGGATCTCTCTGCTAGCATGCTACTGTATTTCACATCTAAGTGTGATCATGTCTTTAAAATTCTCCTCACCCCTCCCTCTCAAAAGGATAAAGTCCAAACTCTTTAGCATGACAAACAAGATCCTCTCTGATCTGACCCCATCTTTTCTTCACCTTCTGCCAGCCCATCTCAAAATTAACTTGCAATGAGGCAGGACTACTGTAGCTCCCTCAGACTTCAGGCAGCATCCCATCTCTGTGTAGCTGGCTTATACTGTTTCCTCTGCCTTGAATGTCATGCGGACTCATGAAGAAAAGGGGTAAACACTTCCATCT
>CAUYPO010005818.1:0-85345 GCA_963574435.1 Cheirogaleus major
GTGGCGCATGCCTGTAGTCCCGGCTACTCAGGAGGCTGAGGCAGGAGGATCGCTTGAGCCCAGGAGTTTGAGGTTGCTGTGAGCTAGGCTGACGCCACGGCACTCTAGCCCAGGCAACAGAGTGAGACTCTGTCTCAAAAACAAAAACAAAAACTTGTATATTATCTATCTCCCTTGCTAGATTGTAAGTCTTTCATGGCAGGAACTTTTTCTCTTGTTCAACAGTGTATCCACCAAATCTAAAACATGCCTCGCACATTATAGGGGCTCGATATAGCTTTTTATTTTATTTTTTAAAGGATTAATGGATGAATAAATAACAAAGATTTGGGGTTTTTTTAAAGCTTGGCTAAAAACAAACAAAAAAGATGTAGGGAGGCATTTGTCTCCTATTGGGCAAATCCCCCTTTTTCTTTGATATCAGCAATTTAGACTGCTCCAACTTAATGAGATATACAGTCCTACAGATGAGCACAGAAAGTGTCAGGGCCTTCGAAGATTCTTCTTATAACAAAGAGTTAGATTTGCAGTCACAGATCTGCTCACCATATTTTAAATAACATGAAATCATGCTACCAAAAGAGATTATAACATCATTTATTGGATCCATATAGAAATCCCCACTTTACCATGGAATGTTTAGGAAAAGGCCTGTGAAAAAAGATTAGCAGTCACAATACCTCAACATTCCTACAACCCACTGAACCCCCAAAATATACTTACTGGGGTAGGATCTAGCTCCTAATGCTAATTCACTAAGCAAGAAGGTTAAACATTAAAAAACTTTTAGTCTGTGTGACAAATGTCATAAGTTCTACTATTTCTGTAGAAAAATAATCATTTCAAAGTCAAGGCAATTGTTTTTTCACAATCAAAAGTGGTTAAATACTTTTAAATACATTTCAA
Source organism: Cheirogaleus major (assembly GCA_963574435.1). Classification (NCBI taxonomy): domain Eukaryota; kingdom Metazoa; phylum Chordata; class Mammalia; order Primates; family Cheirogaleidae; genus Cheirogaleus; species Cheirogaleus major. The sequence goes on from CAUYPO010005818.1 coordinate 907, forward strand.
CATATTCATGAAGGAATTCTCCTACATGCCCCCAAAGCTCTCTCATAAATCACGATAATGTTTCCAAAGCACATTTGGAAGTAAAAAATTCATATCTACTAACTATATTTTCCTCTATTCGAAGATGAATTAGGCAGAAAATACATTAATGTCTGAATTTATAATCGGAGTGGCTAACCCCTAACCAAAGCAAACTAATGAGGAATATTTTACCATGGAAGGATTAATCAGGGCTCTCCAACACTATGCAATTTGACATTTTGAGGACTTAATCATGAATGGATTTTATTCCCCTATTTACTTTTCATGGGGATGACTTACAAAGACACTACATGTTAGAAGCAAATATAATTCTTGAGCTTCATCTTGTCACTGTAAAGAAATGTTATTTTAGATAATATTCCATAGCTTAAAAATAGTCCTCACAGAAGCAACACTACTAAGATTATGTTATCTCTGGGCCAAATTCAGCTCTCAACATTGAACAAATATCAACACAGACATACAGTGAGCCTCAGAGTCTGAAGCTGACTTTCCCTCCGGTACCAAAGAGACAACACAAATTCTGGGAGGTCGTGATTACTGGACGCTGCCTTCCATCCCGGCCATTGATTATCTCTATCTTTGTTAAAGACTACAGGAGTTTCATTTAACTAGAGTGCTCAGTAAATTGCAGCAGAGTCCAAGCATCTTTATGGATTCATTAAACCATTGATCTGCCTTCAAGTGCTTGTAGTAGTGCCCAGCTCTGGCCCACAGCCTGTGTTTACAGAGAATGCACCAGCCTGATGTTTGCAACCTCCAAAGGCAGTCTGTCAGTAGACATTAGATTCCACTGTGTGCATAGCCACCCCAAGAGTGGATTGTAACACAGGGAGTTTCCCGTCCTCAGTCTGAACTGCTGGAGCAGAAATTAAGTGGCCATCTGCAGCAAGATTTTCTTTATTCCATCCTAATCTGTGATAATATGAACAAAGAGCAAAGAGCCCAAGGAACAAAGAATTACACGCAGCTTGCCCAGTTCACACTTTCATTTATGTGCACGAAAGCTATCCAGAGGTATTGAAGAAGAGGAAAATAAGAATAAGCACAGGAATGCCTATAGCACGGCTCTCCCATTTATGGCTCTCTTGAGTATACTTGGTTTTATGACCAGATATTGCAAACTTGAATAAGACAAATTCTAGATTCAATCTACTACCTTAAAATATCTCAAGGCAAATACCTGCCCTCTTATGGATGCACTTATTTAGATATTTAACATTTTTAACAAAGCATTTGAATTAACAGAGTATAACTACTATCCCAGGAAAATGCATAATCATTCTCTCCTGGTTTCTCTGGACAGCTCACTGAGTACTCTCAGAACCTTCTCCCTCCTCTGCTTGTTATTAATAAGGTCTCATGACACCTTCCTTTTTAAGTCAGGCACAAAGAGTAACTCTGGGCTGAATGCAGCTTATGATGGGAAAGCACATCAAAACGACCCATTAGATAATTCTTCAAATGCTCATTCTTCAGATAAAGCTGAACACTGTTAGTGGCAAGGTGAGAAACTTGGCAATGCAAGTGACTGGATCGATAAGGAGAACGTACGTTTCAAATGAATAGATCCCTTCCTGATCATTTGTTTCACTGGACTGCCCACTGCCCAAACAGACAGTTGGACTATGAACTCCAAACACGCACATTCATCACTCGGCAGCAGCAGTCACCAGAACACAATGTGGCTGATGCAATCTGACACTGTGGTTAATGTTAAAAGGGAGCGTGCCTTTTAGATGGATTGGATAATTACCGGCAGTTCAGATGAGAAAAACTTGATTTAAGTGAATAGCATTAGCTATCACCAGAAGGATGGCCAGAGATTTACTGTGTCTGAAAATTAACATGTGCCAATTGCCCTGGGTATTGATCCCTAGGTGACTGGATTCGGATTTATGAAAAATCCCCCCTCTTCCTTCTGCTCACTGAAAAGAAATGTTTAACACAGAGAGGGGCTTGAAGCCATTTAGAATTTTGATCATCTCTTCACATTTAATCTAAACTATCTAATGCTATTTGGAAATCGACGTCCATTCTGGGTAGTGGGTTAGAATTTTTCTGTTTCCTCCATAATCTCCTGAAATGCAGCCTATTAAAAACTAGAAGTGCTTGCTATTTCTCTCTTTCAGTACAAAGCCACTTGCTCCATTCTTGTTTGTGTTCCAGATATCCCCGAGACCAGTGTTTCTCAAGTGGTTTTCAAGTGTTTTGGTAAACATGAAGATCACATGCCTCCCCCCACAAGCTTCTGATGGCTTTCTAGGGCCTTGTGCCCCATGCCACCTGCAGAACCTCTGCCCTGGAATGCTTGCTGGCTTTCCTCAAGGGTCTGTGTGTCACTTGAAACTGACCTACACCTTACTTTACTAGGCAGAACCATTCTGCTCTAGCCCCACCCCAAATGTGTTTCCAACGGCTGCCGTTTTCCCCCTTCTCTGCTACTGCTTCTCACAGGCTCTCATTTGCAGCAGCTCATCAATATTCCATTCCATATTTCAAAATACGAGAGAACAAGAAAACAGTTGGGTTTGTTGTTCTTTCCCCAGAGCTTCCTGAGGACGCCCCTGTTTGCTGTGACCAAAAGGAAACTCAGCTGCTAGCCTGCAGACGAAAGCCCTGGGAGGAGAAGGCCACTCTACATGCAAGGCAGTGAGCAGGCTTACAGCACAGTACCAAGGGACACTGCGGAACCAAAGCAGGCCAGAGTGCAAGTAGGCAGACCCAACAGGCTCACTGGTGCCTGAGAAAAACAAGAGGAAACCACAAGAAGAATCCTGGGGCTTCCTGGGTGCATTTACTTATGGACCAAGGATATTTGCAAGCAAATGGCAAGAGCAAGTCTGTGGCCTGAGCTTCAGATGGTCAGGGGACAGTAATTGCAAGTAATTTCTTAATGTCCTTCTCCAAACCTTCATGAATGATAGTCATTTTGCAAATTAAATCTTGCAGGTGTTTAAAAGAAAAAGAGTAGACAGGTTAATCGCTAGATTAACAGAAAAACTGTTACACATTTCTTCTGTACTACCAAGTTCTATAATTAAGTCTGAAACCGGGAAATCTTTCCCAGGATATATTCAAGTTTAATAAAAAGACAAATAGTCTATGTCTAAATAAAATATAACTCCAAATACAATGATGATAAATGCTAATTAGAGATGAGTTCTTCCAAAAGAAATCTCTTCTTTTTTTATTTGAGACAGAGTTTCACTTTGTTGCCCGGGCTAGAGTGAGTGCTGTGGCGTCAGCCTAGCTCACAGCAGCCTCAAACTCCAGGGCTCAAGTGATCCTTCTGCCTCAGCCTCCCAAGTAGCTGGGACTATAGGCATGCGCCACCATGCTCGGCTAATTTTTTTTGTATACATATTTTTAGTTGGTCAATTAATTTCTTTCTATTTTTAGTAGAGACGAGGTTCCGCTCTAGCTCAGGCTGGTTTCGAACTCCTGACCTCAAGTGATCCGCCTGCCTCGGCCTCCCAGAGTGCTAGGATTACAGGCGTGAGCCACCGCACCTGGCCAGAAATCTCTTCTAAGAAGAGATTGCTGCATACCCAGGGATGTAGTTTGAAAGTAAAAGAAATGCTTATTATATAATATTCCTCTTGTTGAATATTTATGTTATTATTATAATGATTGTTAGGAAATCTTAATGGCATCATTTGCAGATGTGGTTTCCATCTATATAATCTTTTCTTTCTAATGCATCTTTATCCTTATCAGTGATCCATGTTGGTTTCTTCCCACTATGGTCTGCTGGGAAATAGCAACATCATGATATTGAAGAATTATTTCTCTCTGTTCTTGTTTCAAATCATGGAAAAGCTAGAACAAGGAAGCTAAACGAAGCTATTAGGAATTTGCATTTACTCCTAAATTATCAATGCTACTAATCCATCAAGAACACTATCAACTTGAGACCCAAACAAGAAAAGTTAACAATCATTCTTTACATTGCCTGCCTTGGCCATTTGTCTTTAATTTTTATTTCCTGCTCAATATTTGGATATTAATTTAGACAATAGGATATTTCCCATGCAAAAAGAAAAAGATCAAACACAGACTATTTTGGAAATGATTATTTGTGGTCTTGTTTGTTACTCTCCTTTTTAGAGAGATAATGGTTACAAAGAATTACTCCCTTAGGAAAGAGTATTTTTAAGTGTCTATTATTACGCAAAGTAAAACTGGCATTGGCAAGTTGGACTAAATGTACAAGAGTGCAAAACCACTAAGGAGTCTCTGCAACTTTCCAACTTCTAGGTGAATCACTAGGCTAGAAATGTTCTCAAGGCCAAGAAGGGGGTAGGAAAAGAATGAGCTATTAGTAGGCTGAAAAATCTGTAGTGCATCAACCAATGAGATTGATATCCCATTGTTCATCCCATGCCCACTGACTACATAAGGATTTTTCTTACCCACTGTTTTACATAAGAATTTTTCTTACCCACTGTTTTGAATACTTTTGAGCCAGTCATTGAGCCTTTTGGGATAAGAATTCTACAAAATATATTATGAATTAACAGTATAAACTTCTTAGAGCCAACATCCTGAAATGTGTAAACCAGTAGATTCCTTAAGTGAATATAGCTGTGATTCATGGCGCTCTCCTAGCAGTGTTTAATAGAAGCATTTTGAAGAAGGCTTACATATCTGTAGCAATCCAAACAATTCTTGAAATAAAATTTTAAATTCAGCTAAAAAATATAACCTCCATGCTATCAAGGGTTAACTTAGCTTCAATACATCCCACCTTATTGCATAGTGACAGGGTTTGGATGTATATGGCATTTTCACCACCCCACACCTTCCCATTAAACAGACAGAGAGCCCCAAAGAGAAATGAAGGTTTGGGAAGCAAAAGAAATTTGAAGAGCCCATTTTCAGTGGGCCGTCATTTTGAGAGTTGGGCTATTTTTGTCCTTGTTTTTAGCAGCAAATCAATTCCTGCTTCTATACCCAAGCGTTTGTGAAGAGGAAAGCAAGAGGACCACAGGCACAGCTGTCCAATTTACATTCACAAATGCAGGTGTTGCTCAGACACAAAACAGAGGTCAGCTGAATACTGCTCCTAATTAGCTACCTTTTCTACTAGGATTTTTCTTTGTAAAGTTATGCATGCAATTTGAGTTCAACTCAGAGACCATTTTTAGATCCCAGCATGCCATCCAGCAAGAAGCGGGCTGTCATTATAAAGGATAATTTACAGCATAGTTAATTTTATGTTTTTTAAAAAATCTACACTAAACCTAAGGTAAAATTCTGCTCTGCACACACATTATTCACTGTTTTCCATCTACTTCTCAATATTTAAAAGTGTAAAATTTAGCTAGAAAAATCTGTTATATAGGAACGGGAAGAATTTTGCCCTTTTTTTAAGATTAAGAAAGTCCACAATTTTAATAATGAGGACTAAGGACTTTGTTAAATGATACAAGAAGAGAAGTAGCTATTTGCTATTGTCTTCAGTGGGAAACACCCAGGGGCTTATTACAGCGGTTCTTAGAAATGGCAGGATGGAGACTGGTATCTAATACAATCCATTAGGAAACCCAAGCCTTAAATGAAATGACCACAAAATCCTATCAGTTAACAGAAATGCAGCAGCAGTACATGTTTATTGTAATACAATATTGTTACAGAGATAACACTCTTTAAAAAAAAGAATCCAGCAGGTGATATGACCAATTTATTTTTTCTATTTCCAAAAAAAAAAAAAAACAAGAAGGTATAGCATGGCAGAGCCTTAGGATACATAAATAAAGGTAAAGATTGCAGAGAAGACAGGTATTGTATTCACACTAATAGACTACTAAGATCAGCCAGCAGTCGCTGGCTAACTACCAAACCACTGCAACTCCAAGGTTTTGCAGGATGTTCAAAGATCTACTCCAACAACTCCTGGTGGTCCTCCTCCCATTGCTGATTTTACCTATTGTAAATATTCCAAATACTAATTCTTATCTTGGCTCCTAGTTATCTGTTTTTCAAAAATATATGTTATGGAAGTTTAAAATCAATTTGACCTTAAACTCTATAATGATGTAAAAGATAGTTTTTCCAAATGGAATCAGGTGCCTTTCTTCAAAGGCTTACTGTAAAGTAAAATCGGTTTGCAAAGTGTAACATGCATTGCCATGGTTGTGACAGATCCATCTTGCTTGATTTTATTCACTACAGGCAGCCCATCAAGATTCAGACCTATAACCCCTCCGAATTATAGAAAGACAAAAAGCCCTGTTCTATAGCCATCTTCCAGGATGGAATGCAAAGTATTTTGTTGTGGTAAGTAGGGCTTTGAAGAAGAAAGCCCTGGGCCCACTCCTGGGATTGTTACCCCAGTGCTCAGCATTCAAAACGGGAGCCCCAGGGTCTTGGAGATCATTTTAATCCCCCTATATTAAAACAAAACGTGTCTCCCATGTGTCGTTCTTCCCACCCTCCTCCCCAGCCTCACAGGCCCCTCCCAAGGGAAAGTGAACTCGACCACTGACCGTCCCAAAAGAATTCCAAACAATCTCCTTACTTGCCTCTGTTCCAGTGAAGATTATGAGCCTAATTCTTAGAGACTGCTACTAAAATTCCACCCTGCTGAATTCTGCAGCCTAATTCTTTCGGCATTATGTTTTTTGGCAGAATAAATGTGACCCAAATTTGCAGGAGATAGTTTGCTGCAAACAGTGCTTCCTGCAATGCAGTGAGCCCATGATTAGCATTTCAGGATTGGAAATATCAAACTTTTTAAAAATCACACTTGTTTGCTTTAAGAATGAACAGATTTTGATCTTGTATTATAGAAATGGAAATGCTTAGCAAAACGTGGATGATTTTATGAATTAAGGAAGCTTTATAGATCAATGGAAAATAATCGAGGACTAGTAATTTACCTCAGTACTTGGTGGCAAAAGGCTATAAACAGTTCTTTGAGGTTTAAGAAAGCAGTTGTGCATGTATGTGTGCGTGTGATTGTAAAAACATCATGCATTCCATTTCCCATCAGTGATGGCTAAAACTCTTCTAAAAGGACATTTTCAGACCTGGGATGTCTTTTTAAAAAATAAAAAAAGTATAACCATGGCTGTTCCTGTGTTTACCCACCATGCTTCTTGAAAATGCTCGGCTGTGCAAGCAGTGTTGGTTCGTGTATTCATCATTTCACTTTTTCTCAGTATCAATCAACTTTAACAGGAAGTGTCAAGAGAGACTTGACATTTTTCTTGACTAGAACTTGTGGGTCAGATTTTGGAAAGAGCAATAGCAATATTCCCACTGGGAACAAGGATTAAACTGAGTGGACTAACGCTTTCTGGCCATGCTTCTGTGGCTAGTTTCTTGGTTTTCATAGGAAATCTCTACCACTCATCTCTCCCGGTCTAGTCTGTGTACTCTACTGCTGGAGAGACACTGTCGATTAGAACACCAGCTGCGATCACCGTGTCCTCACCAGATTCATTCAGCCTCTCAGAATTCAAACACCAAGCCAAGAGAAACACATTAGAAGGGGATTCCTTATTCCAAAAGGTTAAGCATGACAGAGAAAGGGAACAGACAAAACAGAAAGAATAAAAATATAAAAGAAAAAGGTGCACAGTGTTTTCCGCTAGAAGCTACGAGGCACATGCGTGTGTGGGCTGGTGAGGCCTGCGTGGGCCGCCTCTCTCTCCCGTGCTCTTACCTTATTTCTCTTGAAGTAGGCTCGCCGGCAGGCCGCAAAGCACTTCTCGCTGCAGAAGCTTTTCACCTCACTTCCCATACTCAGGGAATAGCGCTTGATTCCCACTTTCTGGCACCAGGCACACATTATTTGTACATTTGACACATCATCTTCTATAACAAAAGTATAAGAAAAATGTTCATATCAGAAGCAAACATCCCTTCAAATTTAGACACACCCTGACCCTGACACAGCTACTGAGGTCTGATTTTAGTTTCCGGACCTCACCATTTTCTGTCTGAGTAGGACAGCCAGCTCTTGGAGGGGAAGGCTTTTTGCTTTTTCTTTCTCTCTCTTTCTTTTTTTTTTTTTTTTGTGGCTCCTATGTTTCCAAAAGACATTTACTTAAAAAACCAGAGCATGACTGCAGAGCCACCAGGGCTCTTAGGGCTTCTTAGCCTGGTAAAAATGCTTAATCTGCCTAGTAAAACCTGTCCCAGTGCTAATGAAGCTTGTAAAATGACCCATTTCTTCCAAGGTTCTGCTGAAAGCCTACAAGATCTGCATTGGGTGGGACAGTCTGTGGAGTGATAACCTACAAATGTGATGCCCTCACACGAACCTTGACAGTCAGGTGCCGGGCTCAACCATGGCAAGTTCCTCACTACTGCTAAATGATATGGGCTGTCGTCTACTCTTGCAATATAATGATTCCCAAGCAAGGAGTTTAGTCATAAAAGGAAAGACGTGAGGGGCCAGGTTCCGGCAATGGAAATGGACAAGCCTGGCTCACTGAGCAGCCTCTGACGACACAGCCTTCCAGCACTGGTGTGCTCAGGGAAATGCAGGCCTGGTTTCAATTCTCCCTGTGATATGGTTCATGGGCCCTGGATGGAGGGATGGCAATGGGGGTGTCAGATATTTCTCAGCCAGCCTGGGGGTCCTATCAGCTCCTAGAGGATCCATTACTCATGTCATGGGGATGCTCAGAATGGTTTTAGGTGGTATGCAAATATTTCCACAATTTAAAATGCTGTGTTTCTTTTCCTTTGTATAAGAAGAAAACAAATTTAATTAGCACAATGAGCCTGTGCTACCACAAATGCTACTGCCTAAAACAAAGATAGGCTTTTAAAGTGTCATTTAGTAAAATATATTGAGTAAATCACAGTGCAGGTGTAAGAAGTTGTGATAAAAATTATGATGGTGATATTCAAATAACTGAAGTTTAGGAAACATTGGCCTCTTTGGGCGGGAGGAGGGGAGTTGGGAAATAAAAGAAAACTTTAAGTAGAAGCCTAAGAAACATTTCCTTGCTGCCTCCTAGGGACTTTTGCTATACCTTAAGTTTTCTCTGTCCTCCCAATGGACTGTGTGTGTGTGTGTGTGAGTGTGTGTGTGTGAGGAGAGAGAGAGAGACAGAGAGAGAGAGAGAGAAAGAGAGAGAGAGAAAGACTGGCTGCCACATCTCTTTTTCTTTATGGAATTTTTTTATAACCCATACTCATGCTCCAGACATGAATGGTAATGACAAAATCACCAACAAGCTCTAGTATAGCCTTCTCTGATTTCTAAATAAAATCCCCCAAAGACTAATTGCTAAGCAAGGCCTGGTCCATGAGCTGTTGACATAATCATGGTTCATGGAGTCTGTCATGCAATCACTCCATTTCCAGGGAAAAGATTTGGTTTGAGGCAGTGTGGTCATCAGCCTGCAAAATTAGAAGCAAACTGATTTGTAGTGCAGTGAGACAGATTTTTTCCTCGGGTATCATCACTCACAACTACTTTCAGCATTTTATTTACCTTAATGGGATAAATACTGTCATTTTAGTGACTTTTTCTATTTCACATATTATATATTGTTATCTATTTTTTATTGTCAAATGGACTGTAAAAAATGAGCTCTGATGTTAGCCAAACATTTTTGATAACAAAACTTTCTTGAAATGGAGTCATAATATGAATTCAAATGTTTGTATTTAATAATTTGTTCTATTCAAAGAAAACTTTTATTTATATTTTACATGATTTCTAATATGGCATCTGTCTACATAGAGACATTTTACATGGTACAAAGAATTAACAAAGCTCTATAATTTACCTTAGAATATGGAGTTTTCTTAAATTAGATTACAAATAGCATGTTTTTAAAACAATCAGCTGTCATTACTAAACTAACTAGCACTAATGGTTTGTATTTTTCCCAATCAATAAGATGCTTTAAAATCTTAAATTCGTGAAAAAGAAGATGATACAGCAGAACTCTCACAAATGATCCGTTGACAATAAGCTTGACTCTGGTGAAATCTGTAAAGAAAAAAAATTTTACGGGGCAAATCATTTGGCCTCACAGTTTAATGAGGAGACCCCACTTCCCAAGAAGCCATTTGAGAACATGCATGAGGTTCCCTTTGTTGTTTCTTCCTTTAAATAGTCTGCTTTGGGAAACAAAACATAAGATTTTTTATGGCCTAGATCTTTAACTCTAATGGACCAACAATGAGATGAGAAAAGGTATAGCATAAAACTATCACAAGGCCAGAGGCTTAGCGAGCCATTCGGGCTTGGCCTGGAGCAATGATGCTTGGGGCCAAAGGGCAGCCCGTGTCTCTCTCAAGCTTCACTCCAGCATCACCAGACAGACCCATTTGTCATTTTTTTAAAAGGAGGCAAGGATACTTGCTTATAATAGACCTAACAAATAAACAAAAAAGTAGAATTTTAAAACATTAATTTTATAAATCATTCTTACTACAAAGTAACAATATGAGAAGGTGAGACCAAAGAAATTGTGCATTATTGTTCTGTATCTGGCCGTTGGAAAACTCTTAGAATAGTGGTTAGTATCTGTTCTGTTAAATAAATCAATATTCCCATCCATTTTTCATAAAATTCTCTTTTATAAAGGCAAACATTTTGGAAAACTTCCATCAGGTTTCTGCTTTTCTGTCATCAAACTGTTATCAATAACTAATGATCCAAAGATGAGTCTGATAAGTGGGTTATCCCAAATATTCAAGAAAACATTTTCAGATATCCCAGGTATTCTAGACTTATAAAAGTCATTTATATTAATATTATACTTAGGAAACTAAAAAAGAACTGTGATTATCTGAATTAATGTTGTCAGCCAAAATATAGCTCGAAATTCTGCCACCAGACATGAGATGGTATCTCCATCCTAAACAGTAAGAAAAGTGAACTTTTCTTAAGTGCTTAAAGCCAAAGGGATTGGTTCATTTCAACAGCCACATCTTTTTTTTAACTGAGACCCAAGAATGATGTGCATGCTTTAGATTGGCAAAATAGAAGGCTCCAGCACTTTAACTTTTCTAATTTGATCTGCTTTAAAATATATTTTTCAAACTAGGGAAAACCTGATTACCTATCTTATATTTAGGCTAAAGGTCTGTGCCATTAGAGACTTCAAATTACCTCAAGAAGATTCACATAACAAATTTCTGTATTACATTATCTTACAGCCATTAGCCTGTGTATTTTTCATGAAGAACAATGCAACAACAAAGGCAAAATGTTTACAGCATTAAATCACATTCCCAAAGCACTTTGTATAACATATAAAATTTTCATGTGATAAAATCATATAAATATGTATCAGTCAAAATATGCATGTTTCAATTAATTATGAAAAATTTGTACCACCTCTTTAGGCTTTAATTAAGCAGAATGTTTAGGGCATTTTCTTCTGGATCTAATGTTCAAAGAGCTATAGAACATTTTTCTACTTTACATCCCAGAAGGGGAAGTTGAGATTAATTACTCTAAAATGAAATCAAAATTGTATTTATTTATTATAGGGCAGAGAAGAACAAGATCAAGCATTTCTGGAATGCCCTGCTTAAGTTGTTTGAGAAACTGCCTTATCTGGTGACTTTTAAAAATAAGGATAGCGATTGGTCAGTGATCTTCTTGGGCATTTGAATTGGCTATAAATATGCATACTAGTTTACCAGACCAGAGTCAAAAGAAAATCCAGAGGGCCTTAATGGACCCCAAGCAATTAAATGATAGATTTACCACCCCTTTGTAACTTTCACAGGAGTCCAGGACTGACAGAAAATTCTGAAAGCATTTGCTAGTGACGTTTATCTCCCCCAACTGTTCCTAGAATGCACACATCCAGTTAATCACTTCAAGACTTGAATTACATTTGAGACAAGTTGCAAGGCAGTCCGAGGAGACTCCTGTGTATTCCCCACGCCATGAAATAAAAGTGTGGCACAGACAGTGCTGTGTCAATCTACTTGTTGGAGCAGCTATATTTAAGAACAGAATAAAGGCATGGCCTGGGAGGCAGGCAAGAATCTAGAGTTAAAGTTTACTTTCTTCACAGTCCTTCTGCAAAGAAATTCTTGAAATAATTCAATTCCAAAGGCTTTAAGGCAATAGAAGCTAAAGTCCCTACAGAGTCCTACGGAAGCTTCTGTATAACTCCCTATGTTCTAGAAGTGAACGTACAAGGAGACCCAGAGAAAACCTGGACCACCAAGCCAAAAGGAAAAGAATCACAGCTAGCCATCATTCAGTACATAGTAAGTGCCAGACACAGTGCACGGTTCATTCCAAAATTATTTAATCTTACTCACAACCACTAACAACCAGGCAGGTACTAACATTATCTCTGTTGTACAGATGGGGAAAGTGAATTTAGAGGTTAAGTAATTTGCTCCAAATCACAGACTGAGTACACACCAAAGCCTGAATGAAGCTCAGGCCATCTGACTGCAGAGCCCAAGCTCTTCACCACTATACCTTGGAGACCAGGGCTCTTCTAAGCATGTGAGATTATACACTATCCACACAGACTTCGCTCCAAAAAACAAAAAGAAACTAAAAGCTGTCACAGATTCTGCTACTTACACAGCACGCTGCTCAGTGACAAACCAACAGACAAAGAAAATGGAATCAAAAAGGTCAAAATGTCTTTGAGGAGACAGTTCGAGTGCTAATCAATATTTGTTGATTGCTTTTTTAAAAAATAAGTTAAAGGCCCACAGTGCAAGCCTTTACTTCTTTATAACTATGAGGCATGGATCTGCTACAAACACTCTGTCTAAACTGCACCAGCAAGTGCTACTTAAACATTAAATGGTAAGACAGAACCAATAATACTTGGATCTCTGGAAGCAGTTATTCTACCCACTGGCAAGCAACACTCTTGCCAGCATTTTCTTTCATAAGCAGGGGGATCACAGCAGGATATGGAAAGGACTGGTTTCCCATGTGAGTAAAGTGGGAGACCACCTGCCTCTATAATTTTGAGGGTGCCAATATCTTAGCTTCAAAATATTATCCTTCAGCTGCTCACTAAGATTAAATTCTACCATTAGAAGGTCATTTCTTTGGCTAAATGTTTCTTATATCTCATGAAAATACAAATTCTCTGAAAGCAGGTAGGCTCAATATCTGTTTATAAATAATGATTTATGCTTTAGAATAAATGATTCTTTCTGAAGAACAAGTTTGCATAGGAAATGAGAAGGACTGAGGATAGGGTTCCAATGAGAAAGGTGCAGGGCAGAGATGGGAAAGGCAGGACACACTACTTAGCTAATGTCTGGCCTTGGGCATATAGCTTAGAGCAACTTGAGGGAAGCCAAATGAAGGCAGAGTGCACAGAAAAAAATACAGTCTGATGACACTGTATCTCATGTCAAATATTTTCAGAGTGTCTTTTATGTGTGAATATTAAGCACAATAGATGTTGAAGGAGGTGGGGAAGAATGGCATATAGCCAGGGATTGGTGGAAAAGAAAAGCCATAGGCAGATCACTATATAACAATCTCAGCAAGGTGACTTTTTTAAAACAAATTAGGTAACAGATGAACATTGCTTTGCAAACCTGAGTCACTACTATTTGAAAGATAGTGTGGTGGAGTGCAGACAGGTGGAGTGAGAGGACACTGGTGAAAGTACTAATACTGCCCCTTCCAGCTATGCGACACGAGTAAATCACTCAGGGGATAGTAATGCCCATCCTAACCATAGCTGTGGTGAGGAGAAAATAAGAAACATATGCATATTCCATATGCAAATGAATCTTCCGTAGAATTAATGGCAATTAGAGCCACAAAAAAAGGGTAGGTGTCAGCTGTATGCAATCTGAAGGGGCCAGGTGACCAGGTACCAGTCTCTTCGATGACATCTCCTCCCATGGATGACACGTGTAGAACCAGTATCCTTGAATACAAAGAACAACCCAGTAATTGGTTAAATTTCACTAACTCAGATTATTTAAGAGTAAAGCCATTAGAATTAATAAAGGCCTCACTTACAGTTATTCTTTTAAAAAATTACTTAACTCAAATTAGTACTTGACAAGATGTTGCCAAATATATTACTGTACTGCTAGACATTCTGTAATTAATAGATGGGAATTCTTTGTAATTATTATATTAACTATGCACACATAAGTAGATCTTCCTAAGTGCCTGAAAAATTTGCTTTTTTAAAAAGTATCAGAGTAACAACTAAAAATATCCTCCACCTTGGTAACTGAACTATCAAGAATTCCTAAATAGTAGAGTCTGAAATAATAAAATTATATTGTACTGAGTTCTCATTAAAAGGATAGATGCAATTAAATGATAGAGGCCCATCCAACTATATAAATCTTTGTAGTACCTAAAATTATCCCTAATTTTCTTTTGAAAATAGATGCGAAGTAATTTCCAGAATTTAAATAGTCCATATCTCTCTAAATAGAGTAGTACTTAACCCCAAAATAAAATCTAAATCTCTATACATAAACTAAAAGTTGGTCCCAATAAGTAAAAGAAATGAGCACATTTTACACAAAATTATAGAAAAATGATAGACTTTAAAATTAATTTTCTATTTCCTAATGGAACTTTTCTAGCCAACTTTAATTATTCATATATGTATTATATAGGTAGACATAGATATAAAGAACGTGATTCCAGAAAGAATTAAGCATTTACATGCAGGTCCCTGTGCTGGGTAACTGGTCAAGGGTGCCAGGTTGGATGGGGCACGGTCCTGCCGGGGAGAGAAAAGACAGAGAAGTGTGTGGTTCACCATGTGACAGGCAGGATGCAGCAGGAGAGGTTCGGAGAGCTGTTAGAGCCAACACAGCATTTGGTTTGGGTCTGGAAGGATTTGGAGGGGGAGGAAATTCAAGAGAAGGAGAAGAAGGACAAAGGCACTGCAGGAGCCAGAGAGAGGCAGACAGGCTTGGAGGCAGGCAGGGACCCTATAGTAATCCAGTTGACCAAGATGTGTGAAAGGAAAAGTGGCTTAGACTGTGGCCGGTGGGACCTGAACAAGGAGTCTCCTGGAGGTTATTTTGCTACGGGGGCCGGGGATGCAGCTCCTGAATGTTCCTCAGTAGGACATGATAGGATCAGAGGGGTGTTGAGAAATGTGACTCCAGCAGGACGGATCAGAATTTGGAAAGATTAGAATCCAGTTCCACATCGAGAAGCTTCAATAAGCACCATTAGAGCAGTATCCACATCTCAGTCACCGCTGTGTGTTCAGTGCCTAGCAGAGCTCAAACCATGCCGAATGAGGGGACAAATGGACAGACGAATGGATGACTGCAGAGGAAAGGGGAGGAAGTCCTGAACCTACAGGGCAATGGAGGAAATGAAGATGACAGACTTAAGAATGAAATTAAAACAATTACCAAAATGCAGCCAACCCAGAAATAACTGAAATTTCAGAGTTCATCTCCCTGTGTTTCTAGTCAAAGCAGACCAGGGAAAAGTGCAAAGCAATCATTGTGGAAATTGACTCTGGAGTCAAATTCAAACAAAATGAAGTTGCTTTACATCCAGATCCAGTGTCCCTTCCTTACGTATTTTCCCAGTGCTCAAAGAAGGAAAATAAAAGGAGAGACCTATGAAGTCTCACAAAATAGTAATTATTTCTTGAATACCATGCTGAACTGGGATTCTTTAACATGTCACTACTAAGTGCACGTGCTTCCGGCTCCCTGATATTAATTTGAGCATCTCCCCATAATTTCACTGATTTGCTGGTGAAGGGGCTGCTTCTTGTAAGTCTCTTTGACAACCTCGCCTCTGTTTCTCAGTATTCTCTGTAGAGGGCCTATCCTTCCTATGCGTTCACACTAAGAAACTGTGGTAGGAAAGGAAAAAGGTAGAACTTCAGAGTAAAGAAAACCCAGAGTCCTGTGTGCAACATGTCCCAAAGCACATCCCAGAGAACACTAATCCTACTTAAATGGGTGTTTGGGGGTGTTTTTTGTCGTTTTTATTGTTGTTTGAGACAAGGTCTCGCTCTGTTGCCCAGGCTAGTCTGGAACTCATGAGCTCAAGCAATCCTCCCACCTCAGCCTCCTGAGTAGCTGAGATTACAAGTATGTGCCATCGTACCTCAATTTTTAAAAAGAGAATGGATGTTATTTTTAAAAAGACTTCCATGGTTGTATGTGTGGATAACACCAAACAAAACAAAGTTAAACAACAGGCTTTTTACTGTAAGACATTTTGGTTCCACCAATGCATAATTAAGAATCTTCAAGAAGGAGATAGAATGTGTCAAATTTATTTCACAAGCTTGACGGTGGACATGCCTTTTCACAGAAAATTCCCAAGACTGGACTTCTGAGGAAGTCTCCCTGGATCATGCTGCTCCACTGCCCTATATTAGCACTGGGGCATAAGCATTTCTATGTGGGTCATTAATTAACAGGAAGGTTTCTCCTCTTTTGCCCAGAACCAGATCCTTGGTTGCCAGGAGCCTCCTTTGCCTGCACTGGGCAGAAAGACAAGGCCTGCAGCTATGTGGCCAGTACTGGACATGCTGATCAACACCTACTAGTCCTCAATAAACACCGCCAGGCTGACCAAAGACACCCATGGTCCACAAAGTCCCATGGTGTCTGCTACATGCATTAAATACAGAGAAGGCAACCCTTTTCCTATAAAGTTCTACAGAGAAAATAACAAAAATCAACAATAAGGCAAAGGGAAAATAATACAGACTAACTAATTGATGTTCACTAGGTGGCTGCCACAGACAAGGAGCTCAAGTAAAATCTTATCTCCCATCCCTGAGCCCTAGATTGGACCCACGGACCCATCTAAGATGCCCTGGAACAATGACGTTGCAATCATGGGCTGCTGTCTGGACCTCTCTCTCCGACATGGCTGAAGTCCACTCAGCATCTAGCTCACAAATGAATGTGATTAGGGACAGGGGAGTCAGGTCACAAAATGTGCTCCAGCCAATCCACTGCTGCTAGAAAACCCATTCTGAGCCCCTGCCCTGTCTAGAAGGCCACTATC
The DNA here is from genome assembly GCA_963574435.1 of Cheirogaleus major. Lineage (NCBI taxonomy): Eukaryota > Metazoa > Chordata > Mammalia > Primates > Cheirogaleidae > Cheirogaleus > Cheirogaleus major. The sequence continues at coordinate 17,900 of CAUYPO010005818.1, forward strand.
TCCAAGGAAATACAAGTGGCAGCATATGAGAACTAAAGGGTCAAGCTTCTTCCTATAGGACCTCAGAGCAAGAAAAGCATTCCCATTGCCAGCTCTTTACCTGAAGGGCTCATTTCCCCTTCTCAAATCTAGCTGTCCCATTTGTTACACTTAATGGGCTCCAGGTGGCTGATATATCTCCTCAAAGGTAGACAAAGGATCATTCATTTACTCAACTCTGTGCCAGGCACTGTACTAGGGGCTGGATAGACACTGGCAGACAAGACAGACACGATCCAAGTCCTCAAGGAGCTTTCCATGGCTGCCCCCAGTGTAAGATGCCAACATGCAATAGAAAATGACTGAGGAAAAGCCTGGTCTGCTCCTAGGCTCCATCACCACGAGGGGGGTCACAGGAGCCAGGTGGTCTCAGTGACCATAGAGTGAGTATAAGCATAAGCAGCCCCATCACACCTGGTCAGCAAGCCAAACCCCACCGCTTAGCATTCCAGATGGTCCTGCCAAGCAGCCTGGCATGCTGGGGCCACCTCCTAGGGGAGGCAAATTGACAGGCTAGAGGCTGGGGGTCAAAGGGACACTTGGGAGGGGCAAAGCATTCACAGAAAGCACTTCTTTTTCTCTCCTCAGCCCCACTTCTTCCCTCAAAGCCCTGTACTGCAGTCACATCCAGAAAAGCGAGTTCTGAAGATTGAAGGGTATGAAGAATTTCACTCAACTAAATTTATTAAAAGAACCAATAGGAACCTGCTAAAACATTGTCAACAAAATAATTTACCTCCCTCTTCCTCCTTCCCACCTTAAAGTATTTATTTATATTTCTTAGAACAGTGAATGGTTCAGGGACTCTCTGAAGGGTCCCCATGCCAATCCCTACTCTGAAATGTGATGAGACATGACATGCCAAAGTAGCCCAGCTATGGGAAAGGTGGACGGCAACACCAACTGGAAATCCTTCAGAGTTCTCTCTTCCCTCTACACATTCCTCTTGAGCCATACCATCTATGCATTCTTGTTACTCCAGTTACCATAAATAAGATGATGATTCCCAAATCAATAGAACCATTTCTCATGACATACTACGTCCAAAGCTGCATACATACCCCTCCTCATAACCACCCTCCTTCAATGTGCTTCCCATCTCAGTATCTGGCCCTAGCATCCACCATTAATTACCTGATGGCAGAAATCTGGCATCTTTCCTGCCTCCTCCCTCCATCTCACCTCTCACATTCTGATTAATCACAGGTTCTCCTAAATATTTTTATAGTATATCCACTCATTCATTCATTTAATAAATATTTGTCAAGTCTACTTATTTGCCAAACACTATGCTAGGTGCCCTGTCCTCAGAGTTTATTGCTCTCCATTCCACTGAAGCCACCAATACTTCTTACCTATACTACAAGTGGCCTCCTATCTCACTCCCATCCAGTTCATTCTCTCCACTCTGTATTCGGGGAATACTTCCGAAACACAAATCTGATCACTGTTCTCACATGCTCAAAACCCTTCAGTGGCACCCACTGCCCTCGAGAAGAAGGTAGAACCTCTTGAAATGGTCCACAGCTCCCATGACCAGGACAACCTCTCAGCCTGCCTACTTTCTGGGTTCTGGCTTCTTTCACTTCCTTAAGGTTCCTATTCCACTCTGAGCTTTTCCATGTGCTGCTTCCTTATCACTCCCAAATCCTTGACCAATTTAGTCCTTTGTATCTTAAACTTCATCCTAGGGAGGCCTTCCCTGACTCCAAACCTGGTCAGATCTCACAGCACTCTGGACTTGACCATTCTCAGACTTGATTGAGATTTTATTTTTTAAATGTCTGTGTTTTCCACCAGACTGTGAGCCAGGTAAGACAAGAGCCATGTCTGTCTTGTTCACCAGTATAAAATGTCTTACCTCAGGTCTCAGCATAAGAAGGAGCAAAAGCAGAGCCCTAACTAGGTACATCTTGGTTGGATACCCGAGGGGAATGGGGGGAGGAAGCCAAGGGTACTATCTTTGGTGACCACTTAGAACAAAGTTGCCTTAGAGGGAAACACCAGTAAAAAGCCCCAGAACAGAATGGGATCATTATTTCCACTCTCCTTGGCCAAATCCACAGACTAAGTCTTCTTAGTTTAATAGGAACTTTGAGAAGTCAGCATTGGGAATGTCCCTAAAATAACAAGAAATTCCAGAAACATAGCCCCTCTCTTACAAGCAAAGGAAGGCACAGCTGACATTTCCTCATATTTCCTGTTAGCACCTTAGCTGCTTGGTGACCTGGGGCAGGGTATCCTGAAAGTATTATCCTAGTTAGGTCATGACCCCAAAAAGAGTTTAAATAATGCCAAGAGAGGTTCCAGGCTGCCTCAGAAATCACAGGGGCATATAATTTAGAATCCATGAGTAGATGGTGTCCCCATTTCAGAAGTGAGTTCTGGTCCTGGTTCTGCTATTAATGCAACTGAGTGGCCTTGAAAAGTTCATTTAGCCTCTCCAGACCTCATCTCTTCATCTGTAAAAGACAACATTTAACCAGATGGTCTCCTAGGTCCCTTCTAAATAAAATTCTAGGATTCAAGTCTTTAATAACAAGATCCACTTAAAGGAGTGCAGGTAGAGGATATTCTTTTCTCTTTCCTCTTTTTCTTGAACCCCTGACTTAATTTCTTTGATTTTTCTCCTTTTGTACGGCCACCACTGTTCTCCCTTACCCCTATCATAAGAGGCTCAGAAAATTCTTTGGCTAATGAGACAATTTTAGAAATGGCCTTTTCTGAGTGTTCCAATATTTTACCCTCTTTTAACTCTTTTTTTTATTCATTTTTACTTTTTTATTATCTATTCATGCTGGACTTTAGAGGGGAAAAGATAAATGTTCACAAAATTGTAACTTTTTATGTTCTCTTCCATTAACTTCTGGTCTTTCACTGTGGACTTCCACATACATATTATTTCATCCTGAGTTTCCCCAAAACAGAATCTGAGACTAAGACTTGCACACAAGCTGCTTACTGGGCATGTGATTCCAGGAAGCAGGAGTGAGGGACGAGGGGAATGACTGTGATAGGAAAAAGGGTTGACTTGGTCACTGCTAAGGGACACTGGTATTTAATCGCACAGGTAATTCTTTGGAGTTTATGAAAACATTTCATAACTATTCACCCAGAGGACAGAAGAATTTATTCATCAACTTTCATCCCCCCATTGATCTAGCATATTAATCCCCTGCACTTCTGGTTTGCACACGTATGAGTGAGTGCTACAAGGATCTACACAAGATGCCCATACTGCCGTGTCAGAGAAGCCCCAGAACAGGACGCTAGAGACATATGCCACGGGTGTGAACCCAGGCACTTTCAGAACACACACACCCTTACAGCAATCACTGGAGTGAGAGGTGGGGCCGAGAGGACTTGGAATGGTGCACGAGAGATGTCCCATACACAGAGCTGTCATCGCTCTAGAGCCTGGTTTCAGCAGGGCACGACTGACATTCTCAGCCGGATAATTGGTCTTGGGCTGTCCTGTGCATTATAGGACATTAAGCAGCATCCCTGGCCTCTACCCTCTAGATGCCAATAGCAACCCTTCTTCCAGTTGTAGCAACCAAAAACGTCCCCTGGAGGGTAAAGTAACCCCCTGATAAGAACCACTGGTGTACAAATATTGTATATTCTACTTTATCACTTGCCCAGTAATTTCTCTCCACTTTATACTGTATCAAAAACAGCTCTCAAGTAGACCACAGTGGGAGATACTTATGCCTTATGCCTTTAACTTAATTTTTAGGCTTCCCTATGATACATTTGTACTTCCCTAGATGATAATTCCTTGATAACAAGGAATGATGAGATTTTAAATCTTCTACTTGATTTGAGAAAGCTATGAACAGACTAGAGATAGGATATAGGATAAAAACAGTTAAAATTACATTCTAGGGCTTAGTTGTTTGAATTAGGAGGAGTTAAAAAAATTTTTTAACTATGAAAATCTTGCTCTCTTAAGCAGGAATTCTTAATATTTTTTGAGGCAAGGATCTTTAGACAAAAAAGGACCAACTTTTAATTTCACACTCAACTTCAAGGCCCACACTCACCCCCCTAAGCCCATCCAAGGAACCCCTAGGGGTCCATGTCAACAACAGTTGGGCTGTTTCTAGTTTTTACCTATTATGAATAAATGCTACTATGAAGATTATTCTGTATCTTGGCTCACATATACACATTTGTGTTGACTACAAACATACATAAGATGAAATTATTGAGTAATAGTACATGTGTATGTTTAGAATTAATAGATATTGCCAATCAGCTTTCAAGTATGGTTACTCTGATGGACACTCTCACCAGCTATGCATGAGAATTCCAGTTGCTCCAACGTCCTCCTCAAACTTGGCATTGTCAGTCTTTTTCATTTTAGCCATTCTCATATGAGTGTACTGATCTCTCATGAGTTTAAATTTTATGTACCTTAAGAGTAATGAGATTGAACAACTTTTAATGTATATTAGCAACTGGAATATTATCTTTGGTGAAGTGCCTGTTTACATTTTTTTGCCCATATTCTTTTTGAGCTGTTTTCTTTTTTTATTATAGGGGTTCTTTATATACTGTCAATATGAGTCTTTTGTTGGGAAATGCATTATAAACATCATCTCCTACTCAGCAATTTGCTTTTTCATTCCTCTGAAAGATTTATTTTAATCAACAAATGTTCTTAATTGTAATGCAGTTTATTTAATCAACCTTTTCCTTTATGGTTAGTGCTTTCGGTGTATAGTTTAAGAAATATCAGTCTACCTAAGATCATGAATATATTCTTTTAGGCTTTCTTCCAGAAGGTCTATTGTCTTACCTGTCACAATTAGATCAACAATGCATCTAGAATTTTTTGTGAATGGTATGAAGTAGAGAATCAAGATATATTGTTTCCATAAATGGTTTTTTTTTGAAAAGACTATCTTTTCCCCACTGTTCATCTCTGTTGTTACGGACTGAATGTTTTTGTCCCCTCAAAATTCATATGTCGAAGCCCTAACCCACAATGTGCTTATATTTGAACATGGGGTCTTTGGGAGATAATTAGGGTTATATGAGATCATGAGGATGGGGCCAAGGTCCAATGGGATTAGTGCCCTGATGAAAAGAGACACCAGAGAGCTTGCTCTCTCTCTGCCATATGAGAACACAGTGAAAAGGTAACCATCTGCAATCCAAGGACACAGCCCTAACCAGACACTGACCCTGCTGGCACCTTGATCTTGGACTTCCAGTCCCCAGAACTGTGAGAAAGTAAATTTTGGTTGTTTAAGCCACTAAGTCTATTTTGTTATGTCAGCCCAAGCTGAGTAATATGTTTGTAAATATCAAGTATCTATTTAGATTTGTTTCTGGATTCTATGGCAATTGTTTATACGTATATCCTTGCACCATTATCTATTGTTTCAATTATTCTAGCCTTACAATAAATCTTGAGATCCTACAGTATAAGTCTTCGATTTTATTTTTTTTTTCATCAAGATTGTCTTGACTATTCTTGCCCCTTCACATCTCTAAAAATTTTTAAAACAGCTTTTAATTTTCACACAATTTATGCTGGGATTTTAATCAGAATTAAATTAAATATATAGATCAATTTAGAAAAAAATTTTTCTTCTTTACAATATTTGGTTTCCAATCCATAAACATCATACATCTCCCCCTTGATTTAGGCCTTCTTTAACATCTCTCAGCAATGTTTATGGTTTTCTGTGTTACAATCTTACATATATTTTGTTAGATTTTTTTCCTGTGTATTTTATGGGTCTGATGCTATTTTAAATGATATTTTAAAGATTTGCTTCCTAATTATTTTGTGGCTGGTATATAGAGATAGAATTGATTTTCAGATATTGACTGTGTTTAGATACCTTGATAAATTGACTCATTAATTATAATAGTTTACATGTAGATTGGTTGGGGAGAATCTATATAAAATGGCATTTATATCTTTTGAATTTTAAGTTTTTAATTTCTTTTTACTGCCTTATTAAATTATCTGTGAATTCCAGTACAAAATAGAATAGAAGTGGTGATAGTGGTCATCTTTATTTCATTCTTGATATCAAAAGGAAAGCTTTCAATATTTTACCATTAAGTATAATGCTTGCTGTATGTATTTTTGTGGACATCTTTTATCAGATTAAAGAAGTTCTATTCTATACCTACTTTGCCAAGAGATTTTATCATTTATTGTGTTAAATTTTATCACATGTTTTTCTGCATCTATTAAAAAGATTTTATGAGGTTTTACTTTATTCTGTTAATGTGATTAATGATGTTGACTAATTTTTAAAATTTAAACCAACCTTGCATTCTTAGAAAATATCAAAATTAGTCATGATGTATTATCTTTTTGTATATATCATGAATTTTGGTTTGCTATAATTTTGTTCAGAATTTTTGCATCAGTGCTCATGATGTAGAAAAAAATAATTCTACACTTCATTTGGAATCGAAAAAGAACCCAAATAGCCAAAGCAATCTTAAACAAAAGGAACAAATCTGGAGGCATCACATTACATGATTCAAATTATACTACAAGGCTATAGTAACCAAAAAAGCATGGTACTGGTATAAAAGTAGAGATATAGACCAATAGAACAGAATAGAGAACTCAGATATAAAATCCATCTACCTACAACCAACTGATGTTCAACAAAGCAGACAACAACATATGCTGGGAAAGGGAAGCTGTAGTCAATAAATGGTGCTAGAAAAACTGGATATCCAAATCCAGAAGAATGAAACCAGACCCCTATTTCTCACCATATACAAAAATTAATTTAAGATGGATAAAAGACTTAAATGTACAACATGACACTGTAAAAATTCTAGAAGAAAATGAAGGAGAAACTCTTCCAGACCTTGGCCCAGGCAAAGAATTTATGATTAAGACCTCAAAGGCAAATACAACAAAACAAAAATAAATAAATGGGGCTTGGTTACATTTAAAAAGCTTCTGCACAGCAAAGGAAATAATCAACAGGGTAAACAGACAACCTACAGAATGGGAGAAAATATTTGTCAACTATACATCTGATAAAGGGCTGATACCTAGTGTTCATGATGAAAAGAAGTTTTCAGTTTTAATATAACACAATTATGTTAAATTATCATTTTCCTTACTTATAATGCCCTTGGCATGTAATGTGATCAAGGTTATACTGACAGCATAAAATGAGTGAATGTATTTCTTCTTTTTCTATTCTCTAGGAGAGTTTCTTCAAGTTTGGTTTTATTTTTTCCTTAAATGTTTCATAGAATTTACCATTGAAGCCATCTAGGCCTAGAATATTCTTTGTAGAGGGATTTAATTGTTTGATTTATTTAACAGATGTAAGACTACTCAGGTTTTCTATTTCTTTTTGTGCCTGTTTTGGTAAGTTAAATTAAACGTAATGTGACTTCTACTTTGCAGAAATTTTAGGAATTACTTCCAGTGATCACTATTTATGTGTAACATAAAAATCATTAGTTCTGAGAATTTACACTGAAAAGAAACCCTTTGAATGTGAGATCAATGGAAGGCATTTCATCTTCATTCATCTTGAGTAGACATTTGTCCTCACACTAGAAAGAAACTATGACTCTAATATGGAATAGGAATACGGAAAAGGCTTCAATGTTGTCTCAAATTCATAGTCCATATAAGAGCTCACACTGCAGAGACTCCTTATGGGAGTAAGGAATGTAGGGAAGACCCTTTTGAAAACATATCCCTTATATTACATATGAGACCACACCCTGGAGAGAGACTATGATTGGAATAGATATGAGAAAGCCTTCAGTCCCAGCTCTCCACTTACTGTGAACAAATGAGTACACAGTAGGACTGAAACACCATAAATGTTCATGATTGTTGCTGTTATCATTGTCTCATCCTTAAATTGGAACAAATGTTATAAGATGATGACTATCCCTCTTTGCACCTTTTCAGCTCTGCTGCTTAAATTTGGATATGCAGTAGCTTCCATTTCAATTCACTAAGGTGCATATGGTTTCATTTCCAATGTGAAGTCCTCTTTGAGCTGCTTTAATTTAGACTTGGTTGGTATGCTCCATGATACCATTTTTGTCAGTTTGTTCTTATTGGTCACTATTTGACTGCATTATCCTCAGAGTGTGTGGTCTATGATACTTATTTGAAGCACTTGTTATGACTTTCATTTCAGTCTAACGTATCTGATTCTGTCAATTTCCCTGCTATATTCATTCTTCTCATTTTCTTTACAAAGGTACGTGGATTTGATATGTTCATGTTTCCGTACTAAGCACTGTTTAATGTCTTTAAATAAATTTCCCAGTTTTTCCTTATAACTGATGGTGGGCAGAGCTTATAGACCTGGCCAATAAGGAGTACATAATTCACTCATTTGGATTTCTGAAAATCTGTTTGGAAAGGGGGAAATTATTGTTGCTCTTTTCCTCTTAGCCAAGTTCCCGTTGTCTAGTCTCCTTGTTGCTCTCTGGCAGTTGGATGAAATGCCTTGGGTTGGGTTGCGCAACTTGAGGACCATTGGAATGATGGTCCCAGTAACACAATCCTCAAAATACAAAATTTCTCACTCCCCAGTGGCATGTTTTTGGGTGTCCATGGCTGCCATAGACAGCATTTCTGGACTTGATATATGAAACAAACCCCTAGTTAGATTAAGAAACATTTTAGGGGAGATTTTTATAATGGAGTTAAATAAAACACTAACTGACAAAAAAACGATTAGTTCTAATAACATATAGGTGATATAGTCCTTTATATACTGACATTTCATTTTTTTCCAGTACTCTTTATCTTTAAAAAAGTTAAATCTATTATTTCAAGTCAATTACTTGTTCAAAGTAAAAATTAAAAATCATTAAAAGTTGTCCCAAGTAGCATAAATCTTCCATAGGCTTTTGGCTGCTGTAACTACATATATATGTGAGTTTGCTTTATGTCTCAATCAATTAACAATTATATATTAAAGTATATTAAAATATACTCTTTCAAATCATAAAATTTGGTGAGCAATTAACCATATAAGTCACAAAATCAGGATTTTATAAATTTAGGGAAATTACAAATCACCCAAGCTTAACCACATCATTTTGTAGACAGGGAAACTAAGGCTCAGAGAGACTGACTTATCCAAGACTACACAGCCAATAAGTGGCAGAGCTGGCATTAATGACAAAGGTCACCCCATTCTCACTCTGGCAGTGTTTTCACCACATCATTCTACCATTCAAATTATACATTCCATCTGACATTAAGAATGATTGAACACACTAACATTTTCCTCTTACTTTTTAAAGAACCCTTACTTGTATAAACAACAGTAAAACAGAACCCATATCATAGTATCTAATGTTTTTTTGGTTTCATTTTAGATCTTTTTTTATCACTTTGAATTTCAAATGACTAATCCTCTGGCCTACATTAAGTTTCAGGTGTCATTTCTCCTCAACTGCAAAATATAACAATTCCTGATTATCTTTCTGCTACTCCACTTTAACTATCCTTGTATTCCCACTATGCACCCTCCAAATGCAGCTAAAATTATATCATACATTCCAAAGTCACACTAGAATGATGTTTTGATTATACGCCAGGTACACTGTAAATTCTTGGTAGTCAAGGATGATGATATATAATTGTAATGTCTCATACAATATAAGGGACATTCAGTAAGTACTTAATTGACTGAGCGACTAATAGGGTGTTTTGGATAATCCAGTGGTTAAGAATATGGGTTAAGGAGACATAATACACAGGTCCAAATATCAGCTCTGCCACTTATTACCTGTGTAACCTCAGGCAAACTTAACTTCTCTAGGTCTCAGTTTCCTCATCTCTAAAACAAGGTTAATAACAGCATCCATATAGAGTTGTTGTGGAAATTAAATGAAATCTATTAGCACAATGCCTGTTCCATAATACCTGCTCAAAAAATATTAGCTATGATGAGAATATCATTATATTATTAACTAGTCCTATTTCTGCTATTCATCATAATTCCTCTTGTCCTTGCCCTAAGTGATTTGGAAAACTAAGGGTTCAATGAACCTCTTTCTCTTTTTTTTTTTTTTTTTTGAGAAATGTATCTAGCACATAAATAGAAAGTCATCCAAATCCCATTAACTCTAGGTAATTTTATTTAATAATCACATTTTAAAAGTTGGACAAATAAATAAAGTCCAAAGCAATTTTGATTAAATCCTGTTTTCTCAATGGCTATTTGGAATACATCATCATATGCAAGCCCCAAGAATATTGAATAACAGATAAAATAAATAATGACCATAATGCAAACCACATTCTGATTCCCACTTCCCTGCAAGCACAACTCCATGTAAGAATTGTAAGAGCCAAAAAAGTAACATGCTTATTAACTGTGGGTTACTCAGTTATATACATAGAGCTTAGCAGATCACGTGAATGTTTCCATATTCTCAGTTAAGCTAATGGTTCCTTAGAGCCCAGTTCTTATAACCCCGTAGGAATTTCAAGATTTGCCTGAAAAAATATATCATATTTCCATGACTATAACTGAACTCGAATTTGGAAAGCTCACTGAAAGCAAACCATCCTGGAGGACAGGAAATGGTCATTGTTTTCAAAGAAAGGCAAGATGTTTCTGCACACAGGAAATCAAGCTGGTCTTATGACATTGATCTCATCTCATTCCACACAAACCCATGTGTGCCGTGTAGATGGACCTGTCCTTTAACCTCACATGTGGGACCATGGTGAGGAATAAGAATAAGGGCCCTTATCATCTAAGGTAAAAGACATTTTATTCAAGACTGCCCCATAAGTGCATCGAAAGAAGTATATTCCCTCCTTTTTTCACATGTCATTTCACTTTAATGTATTCAGAGATTTACAGGGATTCTGGACTTGGAATAGGCAAGTTGTAAGCCTCTGGGAAAACCTGTCAAAAGATCCAGATCTAAAATGTGGTTTCCTAGATATACAGTGTTTTCTGCAGCACAGAAGCTTTCTAGAAAAAGTTGCCTTGTGAACATCTTTCATCTTTCCTTGTGAACAAAAACAATTACACTAATAGTTTTATTGATTGATTTTTTTTTTTAATTCTTGGGAGCAAAATATTGTCATGGAGCAAGCCTAAGACTAGGAGGGAGAAAATCCTGGTTTGAGTTCCAATTGGGCCACAGTCTACTTTGGTTACTTTGACCAGAAGTTGACAAGGCGGGGAGACCCCTGCCTGCCCAACCACTGCAGAAGACTGACATCCAGTTAATGGAACCAAGTACAGGGACAAGTATTTTAATGGTGAGTCACTACAGCACAGTTCTTACAATCTGTGCCAAAAGCCCTTTACAAGCACAACCTTCTTTGAATGAAGTCCCAAAGGGTTGAGCCCATACTAAAATCTCTAACATGAGAAGAATTACAGTAAGATTGCAATGTAATTAATCTGTTATCTTTCAAAATTCCTGCTGATATATTTTTTGCCATTTCAGACTATGTTCATGATGTGATTTTTAAAATTAGCAAAGAAGGAGGCTTTCACATTTGTTCAAACTAAAAGAATACAGTCATGTTTGCATAAAAAGAAAGAGTTGGTCAATACTTTTTATTATTTTCTAACATTCTTAAAACAGTTTTTTAAATGGCTGCCCTGTGTGGCAAAGCCTTATTCTGTTCATTTCCTAGAGTCTACAGAAAAGTGTGTGAGTATTATTTATGGATCATGGTGATTCCCTTCACTGCGTGAGGAAAAGAAAAAAGCAAAAGCAGGGCTATTATCCTGCATTTATAACACGTCTGTTATCATAGTGACACCTGTGATGTCACCAACTGTACACCAAGGGCCAGAGGCTGTCTCTGAGGATGGAAGGGCAGCTTAGCCTTGGAAGATGGATGCAAAAATGTGGGGCCAAAGCAGGGTCAATGCTGCGGTAATCACCAAAACATGGGGAGCTCCCCTTCTCCAGAAAAAAGTGGGGGCAGGGCCAGAAGAGCAGTTCTCCAGGCCCAGAAGTAAGCTAAACCCACACTTCTTTATGTAGCTCTGCAAAAAGAGAGTGGGAATCCAAGCAAAAGCAGTATTACCGTGTTCCCAATCACGAATTCCCTTGGGCCCACTGGCTGCCAAGACATGGATGGGATCCAGTGGAGAACCTACCCAAGCACATGGAACATATGCTCGGGAACTAGTGCATGACCAGATGGAGCCCTCTGGTACCCCTAAGAGAAGCAACTTGTCTTATGATGGCAAGCACTCCAAAACCAAGCTAGGATTTTATCCCTACCAGCCCATCCAGGTTAATAGAACCACAGATTCTCAGGGTTAGAGAAGAATTTATCGAGTCTCCCAAAAGATGTTGACTTTACAGAACAACCTTTAGCAGGAAGAAGTTGTATCTCTTGTCACTGGGGTATCTGGAAGTAGTATATTAATAAGCATTATTATTCTGATTGTAAATTAGGGAAGTTTTATAGGAATATACTGAAAAGGTAACTTTATATTAAAAAGAATATTGGATTAGGAGACAGAAAACCTTAGCACTAGTCTTTGTTCAAGTACTTAGAAGCCATGTGACCGTGAGAAAGCCATTTAACCTATTTGAGTTTCAGTTCTTTATTTAATATCTACACATTATTTCCCAGAGTTATTGTAAAGACAAAATTAAACAAAATAATGAATGTGAATGAATTTCATAATGTAAAGGATTTAATATAAATAAAAGGTATTATTATTATTAGCATTTTCACATAGCCAGTTTACAGTAGAATAGGAAGAATGTGAACACTAACATAGGAATACAAAGCATACACATGATCCCCAGCTTCCCTATCTTGAGAGGTGGACATTTATGTGATACAGTCAACTCTAAATTATTCAGGTGATGATTACGCAGGGCATTGCTTCTAGCCATTGTACTCCTTTATTAGTTCCCTTCACAAATGCCATGTTAACCTACAAACAGTTAGAAAATTGACAGTGAGCGTACCTCGACTCAATTACCTTGAGTAACAACTCTGGCAAAAGTTTTAGCAAAGAAAGAGTTGAAACAATTAGCTAGATAGAGAAGCTTTTGGATAATGTGTGAACTTTATCCCTGGATAATTAAGAGTGATGAAATCCTCACTTTACTATCAAGGAAGCTGTGGTCAAGGTCAGACAGGTTGGGACTAATCCAGACAAAATACTAGCATTTTCTCAGTGAACAACAAAAATAGCCTGTACTTGTCTTACATATGTGCGCTAAGATTTGAACATCATTCATTCATGCATGCATTCAACAAGTAATGGTGTGCCAGAGCTCACCATGTACCCTGAAAATCCACTATTTTCCTGCCTTTGTTGGTGTCCCTTCCATATAATATTATATAGAGCACATTGGCAAAGTTCACAGCCTGACCTTTTGAAACTCTATTCACCTTCCTGTTATCATGAGACCTTGGCTAATCTTACCCTAGCACAAGTAGGAAACTATGGTCCCTGAGCCAAACCCTGCCCACTGCCTTTTTTATAAATAAATCTTTATTGGAACATGGCCACACCCATTTGTTCATGTATTATCTATGGCTGCCTTCCTGCTACAACTGCAGAGTTGTGTAGTTGTGATAGAGGCAGTATGGCTCGCAAAGCCTAAAGTACTACCTGGCCCTTTACAGAAAAGGTTGCTGACTCCTGCCCTAGACAGTATGATTAAATAAAAATTCATCTCTCCTGAAGGTTTCTGCTTAGGGACTTAATAGAGTAAATTCCTTAAAAGCAGAGAACCTTTCTGTATCTTTGTCTCTTCACATAGAACCCTGGAGCAGGTCAGAGTCAGGGTTTATAGCAGATACAGAAAATTAAACACGTCCTTCCCTACATTTTATTTTCAACAGATGAGCGCCTTGGAATTCCATGGAAGACAGTATAAAACCAATAAAACCACTGGTGTTCAGTTACTCTGGCTTCTAATTCCTCAGAGTTTCTACCTCTAAGACTTCCAAGGCTCAATTTTTGGCCTCTATCCCTTTGCATATTTATTTCCTGATCTGATGTGGAATTAGAGTTAAATAGGAGCTGTGTGCTCGAATTCCACGTGGCTGGCTCAGCAGGAAACTCCAGGGCAGGTTTTTTGGCATGCCAAACTCATGTTAGCCTCAGCTATGCTAATTTCTAAAGCTGTTTGCTTTGCTCAAATAAATCTTAGAGACGAATTTGCATTTGGATGCACACCTTTTATGCACAAATTATGTGCATGATAACTCTAGGGCAGAATAAGGACTGAAAAAAAGAAAAAGAGGTATGGTGTTTACTAAATGGCCTTTGTGTGGCAGGCTCTATGCTAAAGGCTTTACGTACATTTTTCTCATCTCATCTCTACAACAACCCCACGAGGCAGGAATGAGATCCCCATTTTACAGATGGGAAAACTAAAAAGAAGAGAGCTTATGTACTCTTCCATGTTCACAGAGCTGGTAAGTGGCAAAGCCTAGATTTGAATCCAATCTGTCTGAATCTGAATCCCATGTACTTGTCACTTAGTTGTCCTACTGCCTTATTGATACCCTCATCATCATCTCCCCTCATCTAAGCCACTGGATGTACATTCAAACATGAACTCTACCTTTACAAAATCAGTTACCTACCCCCTTTTCCCCAGTTGGCCTTTGTAAAATATGTCTTTGGTCCTTGGGAGATAAATTTGGGCCCCTCTGTATCACAAAACAACCAACCAATGGAGAATAGGGTCATTAATACGGCAAACTTTACATGATACACCAATTACTTTAGTAATTAGTAGACAAACACAATCGCAAGTGATTTTTACAGGTAAATGGATTTTAATAACATATCTAAGGACCTCAGTATGAAATGACACTTTTACTGATGAAATGCAGTAGGCCAAGCAAGAGAATGTGGCCATAGCCATGAAGGAAAATGTGAGTAACACTTAGAAATACAGTGTAAATATATCTATAACATAAGCCTAGGAACTTATATCTACAAATGTCTTCACTGTTTATGGAAACATAACCAAACACTTATTTTCCCTAATAAAAATACAGGCATTAGCTTTAGTGTGTACTGCTGTTGAAATTCAGTATTTATCATTGTTTAATTCAATATACAGAAAAATAACCAGTGTTGCAATTAAGCATTCTAGCATGATTCCAACATTTTACAGAAAGCCAGACAAAATATTACTTAACTTCTTTCTCTGTGTGAAATGTATCTGTAGCCTATATCACATAATGCTCAGCCCACTGCCATCTAGATCTACTATGCCATCTAATTTTCTGGAAATATAAAAGAACCGATTACATTTTTGCACAAATGAAATTCAGGTCTCTGTTTTTGGGGTTTTTTTCTTTTTAAAGTTCTCGAAGAGAGCTTTCCAGGAATTAGGAAGAACTCTGTGGAGAAGATGTATAATCTAGGTTGTTTCTTGAACGGATTTAGAGGAAGGCATGTTGAGGAACAAGCCTGCCATGCCCTTTTATAAGCAAACCCAGAGGAGACCCAGCCTTCCTTATGTACCACCCAGTTCAACCATGATTACTTTTTTTATCTTACTAACCTCTCTCATTGTATATATCTTATTTTTTTAAATTATTTTTTATCCTTTTCAAAATTTTAAACAGGTGACTTCAGAGAAGGAAAATAACTATTTTTTGTAGCTGGTGGTAGGAAAGGTTTATTATCAGTTGAAAGTTGATAGACTAAGCAGTAATAGATAGGGGAATTTTCCTAATACAGCAATAACATTTTAAATAATGTATGTTCTAACATTTCTTACCTACGAAGTTCCTAAAATAGTCTCTACTAAAGTTAACTTGAGTATTTAATATACATAAGATAGTTAAAACAACTTTCCATGAATTGTTAACATTGAAATCATTGAAAACTCCAGTCACAACTTACCTGCTGGTGGCTTTATGAAAGGTGGTGGAATTAAAGGTACAATAATGGGCACATTGCCATGATCCTTTGACCCTGCAGGTGAGTCACTGAGTCCATTTCCAGTGGCAAGCCCTGAATAGCCTGTGCTTATATTGTATGGTGAAATAACACTGTCCTCAGGTAATTTTGGTTTTGGCAAAGAATTTTCTGTAAAAAAAAAAAAAAAAGTCATATTCAATATGACAAAAGGACTTATTCAATAGACTTTAAATTTTCCTTATTTTTTTTCAAGAAAATTGGCCATGTAACAAAACAAAATTTTTTTTGCAAATCTTTAAACAATTTACTGAAATCCACAGTCCATCCTGGACCTTTTTAGTCTTGTTACCATAAATTTCCAATGGGCTCCTCTATAATTTGCTCCACTATGATAGCTAATATCCTAGCTGAATCATGGTGATGAATTTTAGCACTGTAAAATCCCATAGAAAATTGAGAGGCAATTAACCTTTTCCATCTACAAAGTGATATACAGCAAACACTGCTCTCTGGCTACCAGGGGAAAGCCTAAAACGTGCCACCCAGCATTGTAACTAGGTCTCACTGTCTTATAAGCTCAGACCATAATATAATCAAATGAACCGATGAGAAGCAGACAGACCATTGGGAAGAAAACTGATGTTTCACAAAGTATTGATAATATCCATTAAAAATTAACAAAAATGAAAAAAATTACAATTATATGAACTTTGTGCATTTTAACCTTGCATGTGAATCATTAAAAAACTAAAACAAAACAAAAAACCTCAACCATGGGAAACAACTTTTTCCTCTCATAGCATATCCTGGCATTCTCTCTTTCCATATTCCCCAGAGGCAAAGATTATTACCTAGGCCAAGTATTATACGAGCTATTAGTTTATAGAACATAAACTCATGACTTTCATTTTTCACTTACAGTGAAATTGATGATACTATCTCCATAACATGATGTGTACAATTTCATAGCACGCTTAACATAAAATTTATCATGTACATTCAATTCCACATGCCTGCAGGACAGCTCATTTACATTTCCTTGCTTGGCATATAAGAAGGGAAACCACTATCTTAAAGACTGGAAATAAAATGTTTGAACAGGTAGTTTATGCAAGTAGATTTTGAATGCAATGCAAATAGTGATCAAATTGCCAGTGATGATGCACAATTTGTTTTACCTACATTTTATTAAAGTTCCCCAAATGGGTTTCTTCACATGTTCCTCCTCTTTTCTTTGATAAGCAAACTCTCATTCCAAATTTAGGTTCATAAATTCAGTATTCATATAGGTTTCCCCCATGAGATATCAGGCACTGCAACCTACTAGTAGAAGCAGTATTAATTCAGCTCTGCCAAGTCTCTGTAATTTTCACTCTTTAGCTGGGCTTTGATGAAAATTCCTATAGAATAATAAGGATCTAATCATCTACTACTCTCTTACTCCTCTTCTTACCCTATTCAAGGGTGTGGGGGCAGGAGAAGGGTGAAAATTTTAAATACAAACAAAAATAGAGCTTCTATTTTGAATTCCCATCAAAAAAAAAAGGACAGGGATTACCAAATGAGCAGTGAATCTTTCTTGCTAAAAACCTAAAACCTAAACCTAACATTTCGCTTAACAGAAAGCCCCAGTCCCCAACAAATGATGATATAACAAAGGGATCAAGAAACTAGAAGTTAGCAAATTCTGTCTCTTTCTATAAATTTGTGGGCAGGACCACAGCACCTAAGGTCCCTAGCTCTTGTCTAGTTCTCCCATTGGTGGAAGGAGATTAAGCTGTGTTTGTTTTTCTTTTACACTGTGCTCTTACATTCTGTGGAATTCTGCTTATGGGAAACCAGTGCAAGAGATGTATGTTTAAATCAACCATTGGCATAATCAACAAAGAGTCCCAAAGCAACTCAATTCTGGCAGGTTGAGATAGTTAATCCTTCTTTGCATGAACAAAGGGACATTAAATGTCATTACCTTTGAGAACAGAAATGTGCTGCCGGCTCTCCCCATCTGTAGGGTAGCTCCTGAATTCAATATCTTCACCATCTTTTAATTCAACCTTATCATAGCCATACCAGCCAAGGAGTTCATTCATGGTGTTTTCTGCAAAGTTCTGAAAGAGAAGCATAGGCTCCTACTTATTTCTACAATCAATAACTATTTGAAAAGAATGCATAAATTGAATTCTGTTTGCCCCACCCCATTTATGCGAGCACTGCTCCACTTCCCCTAGAGTAGTGTTCATTTTCAAATCACGTTCAAAAATTGTAATGCTTTTAAATCTCAGGATGACACATCCAATTATGACAGGCCTTCAGACATTTGTTATTTAAAGATAATAAGAAAAAAGGTATTTGTTAGTTGTGCTTATGAATAGGAAGTAGGAAGTCTTATTTTAGCATATTCTTCTGCAAGGTCTGTATCCCATACTAGCACAAAAATATTGAAAGGTAAATCACAAAAACAGCTAAGAAAAGATTTTGAAAATGAAAACAATCAACCTTTTGTGGTTCAGATTAATTTAAATTAGAATTGCTTTCTGATTCAGGTGTAATTTCTTAACATGACTCTTATCTCAGATAAAGCAAAATCTGGACAAAGAAATAATTTCTCAGTTGTCAACCACTATCATACAGAAAGCTGAATAGG
Source organism: Cheirogaleus major (assembly GCA_963574435.1). NCBI lineage: Eukaryota > Metazoa > Chordata > Mammalia > Primates > Cheirogaleidae > Cheirogaleus > Cheirogaleus major. Next base: position 36,461 of record CAUYPO010005818.1, read on the forward strand.
TTACAAGGGTCTCCCTTTTTAATTTTCCCTTTTGTAAGAGTATTTTTAAAAATTAATGCATAATTTGTTTTATAAATTTCATTAGTGACAGATTTTTTCTCCATGAAATCAAAGGTCACTATGATTATCTTCTGGCAAGTAACATAAAAGTATCAAATAACTTTAAGACTACAGTCAGCCCAGATTTGGGAAAACGTATGAAACCACTTTATGAACTATAAATCAACATATAGATAGAAGGCATTACTATTATTATGGATATCAAACTTTGAAAATAATTAGTATAATTGGACAGATTTAACATCTTATGTCAGGTGACTATTTTTTATTAACTTATCAATTGCGAGATCTGAATACAAGATGTGAGACTATGTGTGTTAGTGATCTTAACACTCCTGTGTGGCTTAAACATCTCTATCTGGCAGCGCACCGTGAGCCTCCTAGACTGAGCTAGAAAAAACTATATATTCTAACCTTCTTTGTGGCTCAAAGAATCTTTTATTATTCTCCTTAGAAGCTGTCATTTCTGAATTACACTGGGATGTATAATTTATATTCCTGAAACGAAGTACCAAAGCTAAGCCAGAGTGTGCACAGCTTCAACGTGTGAGTTCCATGTTTTCTTGAATTTCACGACTTTAGATTTCAGCAGGAGTTGCATAAAAAATAAAAGATATTACACTTCTGACTCCACAAAAGCAAACCTGGCATTTCAAACTATCCATAGGATGCTAGATTTTTTGCTTTAGTACCCACTTAAGCTCTGAACTCCAGCTGGGTCAATCTGTGATGGTATAGTATACCAGCAATGAAAAAAAAAATCTAGCCAGATTGATTCAGTGTTACCATCCACAAGGCCAACAGTCAGCCATATTAAGCTTTAGTGAGGCACTTATTCTCTCTGATGGCTGGTCATGTCCACATTAAATAGACATTCTTTTCATGAATGCACAAAGATGATATGATCGATACGAATAATAAGCTCGGCAACTTCAGGAATACCACTGAGGAGGACTGGGCTAAATGCTGCTCTACTCAATCGAAAGAGATCCCTTTAATGAGGCATCAGTCTCCCCTAACACCTAATTTCTTTTACTGAGCTGAGTGCCTGACTCAAGAATGACAGTCCCTAGGCACAAAAATCAAGGTCCTACATCAGTGGTCTGGCAGCAGAAATCTCCAAGGATGAGGCTTACACCTTGCATCAAAAAAACCAATTCCCAACAGCATTAACAGCCAATTTCAAGCCATCCTATTGGTTTGTGTGCTGTTTGCCCCAATCTCTAAGGGAACTGTGCCGACAAGACAGAATATCTTTTGCGTAGTAACTCCTAGCTACCACATCCAGTTTTATAGACCGTTTATATCTGTGTGCCACTTTCTCCAGGTTAACCTCTGAAGTCACACAAAGGCTACAGATGCATAATTCATGGATCAACCTCCAGCCAAGGATATAGATTAGTTTGTTTTAGTCCAGCTGCAAATCAATTCAGCCTTTCAGAACCAATCCCAGAGATGGGATCCAGAAGTTTCAGACATTTGGGTAAAAACTGAAACCTCAACTGGATTATTAACACCAAATTCAGACTATTTGGGTATCTTAACTGCATCAGTTTATTTTATGGTTTCTGCTGAAAATTCAGAGGCTTCGTGGAACAATCAATATGAACTTGATCTTATTCTGTGATTTTTGAGTTACTATAAATGTCAGGGAAAATAAACTCTAAAATATTCCCTTTCTTGTCATGGAAAATAAAAATAAACACCTTAATGTTTTGATACATGATTGCAAAAGCAGAAAACAAAAGGTTTGTAAAGCCTCAAGCCATAAATCTTAAACTTTTCATGAAAGGAGGAGCAAGATGAAAGAAAGAGAGAAGACAAACACCAAAGTTTTTGTAGTATAGCTACAAGAAATAGACTATTACTTCTGTTGTATACACTACTATATTAAGCCAAAGAACCTCAAGGAACAAATAACTTCAACTTTTAAATTCCTAGGTAAAGTTTGATGCTAGATATCATGTGGGTTCGTTATGGTGGTAAATCAAAGCAAATGAATTAGATTTTTGCATTTATCATCCAAGAAACATAACATATCCTAAAAGAAATGAATTTAATGTTTATGGCCTATAAAGGTTTTCAAGTTTTTCTTTTTTTTTTTTTTTTTTTTGAGACAGAGTCTCACTTTGTTGCCCAGGCTAGAGTGAGTGCCATGGCATCAGCCTAGCTCACAGCAACCTCAATCTCCTGGTCTCAAGCGATCCTACTGCCTCAGCCTCCCGAGTAGCTGGGACTACAGGCATGCGCCACCATGCCCGGCTAATTTTTTCTGTATATATTTTTAGTTGGTCAATTAATTTCTTTCTATTTTTAGTAGAGACGGGGTCTCGCGTTCTTGGTCAGGCTGGTTTCGAACTCCTGACCTTGAGTGATCCTCCTGCCTCAGCCTCCCAGAGTGCTAGGATTACAGGCGTGAGCCACCACGCCCGGCCTTCAAGTTTTTCTGATAGAAAATTCTAACTGTTACTGTTTCAGCATTTTTTGTATGATTATCCTTTAAAAAAGAATTTTCGATTAAAAGAGTAATTCTTTTCCTATGTAAGTTTCTTATTTGTTATATATATATTTTTTTAAAGGTGAAAAAAAAAGTAATAAGAGTTAAGATGCAGAGAGATTTTTGAGGTAAGGATGTTCGATAATAAAGCAAACTACTGTAACAAGACAGGTCATAACACTTGTTTCCCCAAAAATCTTCACCCAGCATTTCTCCTGGAGACTTAGGACAGGAAACTGAAGTTGAGTCTCTTAAAACTCCTTCTCAGTTTTAGGATTCTGTGAAATCAAAGAATTTATACGAGAAATAAAATACTTCTCAGAAAGATATTTCATAATTACAGTGATCACACATCATGAATTTTACTGAGTCACTATTTCAAATATTTTATCATTGTTCCCATAAACCATCAAAATGTGCCAGAAATTTCAATATTTTGACATCTGAACTACATTTTGCAGACTGCCTCTTGCCCTTGGAAGTAACACAAAAATCCTCTCTCATACCATGCAGTCCAATTTGGGTTTGGAAAATAGGTCACTATAATTATAATGATAATGTCTAACACTCTCACAGCACTTTACAGTGTTTCCACATCCTTTAATTTTCTTGCTCCTTTCAATAACCCTATGTTTTAGGTATTTGATTTCCACAATAAACTTTTGGTGAACCTATGTAACATCCTCATTTTACAACAGAAAATTAAAGCATCAAGAAGGTAAAAGATAGGCATAAGAGATCACCCAGTAAAGGTAGAACTAAAATACAGATCTTCTGATTCTCATACCAGGTCTCTTTCTATTATAAATTCTGTACAGCCCAATATGTCAGCAATTCCAAAGAAGCTACGTCCCTGGACCAATCAAAGAGTTGCAAAGCCATCATATCATGGGATGTCAATATCATATCATGAAGTTTCTAACCAGGGCATAGCTACCTATGTTGAGACATTATTTGCTTTCAGATTTGACCATTGACCTCTAGTCTCCTTAATTACTTGTATTGTTGGAACAGTGGTGCTCAAAATTCACAATTAAAATTGAATCTTCTCATTTTACAATTTTTTGACATCACATCTGACTCTGCTTTGTACTTCTAATACCTAATTTTCCTACTTCTTCCTTTCCCTTCTCAATTCCCCTCTCTCACCTCCAGGGCTCCTAAGGAAAAAAAAATCCCAATATTTGGTCTGAAAGCATGATCTCTTCCTAAAATTAAAAAATAATAAGACCACAGAAAGATAGGTGGAAAGGAAATTTTACTATTTCCTCACTCCTTCTGAGTTTTTTCTATACCAGCAAAATAATTTTTTGTTGGTGCTTAATTTCCAGGACATTCATTTGACCCCCTCCTTATACAACTGGAAGTACTAAACAAATGTCAAAGTTCAATCTAAATGATTTTTAATTCAACATTTTACCAGGTAAATAAGAAAAAGTTGACTTCAAGGGACTTTTAAAATAGCAATAATTACAAATTCTCAAAATACCTCTGAAACACAAGATCTTCAAAAAGTACGGATAATTTTATTTATTTTGAAAACACCAAACAGATTTTAAAACATAGGTAGACACCACTGATTTGTTTCATACCAGATCTTGCATAACTAGATGTCAATGTGTTTTCAAAGTTATATCCTACCCAAAAGATCAGGAAGTATTCAAAAAACTCCTATTCACCCAAATGAGGGGAGAATCATGCCTTCCCCAAACCCTATGAACATAATTCTTATTTTCACTACAAGTCCCAGTTCTGGTAAAATATGTCATCTGTTCCAAACACACTATAAGTTATGTGAGAGCAGAAACCTTTTGTTTCATTTTATGCCTCACCTAGCACAATGCCTGGCACTTAGAATGCGCTCAATAAATGTGCTAATACATTTGGATACATTCACAAATATTTTTCTAAATGCATAAATACAGAGAAATGATCAAACAAAAGGCAGGAAAACCTGATTCTAAAAATAAATATGTAAAAGTTTTAAAAATATAATATGTAGTGCTAGTGAGCACTCTCATACTAGTGGGAATTTAAATTGATACAACTTTTAGAAAGAGTAATTTGACTGTATGCATTAAAAGCCTTAAAGTTTTTATATACCCTTTGACTCAGCTATTTTATTTCTAGGTATTATAGGAACTGTCCTAGGAAAATACATACAGAAATATGCATGTTCAGGAAAGTTTATCACAGTGCTGTTTTCTTAGAAATAAACTAAATGTCAAATAGGAATTTGGTTAAATAAATGATAGTTTAGTCATATAATACTATTTTGCCACTAAAATATATGCTGCAGATAAATTTTCATTGCCATGAAAAGCTATTAACAGTATATTAAGTTTTAAAAGGAATGTTATTACAGTATGAGATCATTTTTGTTTTTATAAAAACATATATCACACACAGAAAAGAGCATGAAAAGACGTACATCAAAGTATTGACAGTGTGTCTGCGTGGGAAAATTATAGGCTTTGTTTTTCTTTTTGCTTATTTCTATTGCTTATTCTACTATTTTTAGCATGTCCATGTATTATTCTTATAAAAATAAAACTATTTTAAATCAGAAATTAATTTACACAGTCTCACAGACAACATGTAAGGTATATTCACAGTTCTAATGACAATAAAAAGGATCTGTCAGTTACATTACTTAATTTCAAAACATTCTGACACACATTATCCAAGAAAGTGGAACACATGAGAAATACTTTCAAATGAAAAGGAAACTCCCAATCCTGACCAATTTACAAAGCAGGGGAAAAAATACTAATATCTCTGATGGTTAAAGTTATGAATAATAGAATAATGGTTATTTTTAGAAAATAGTTTATCTTCCTTTCCATCTCCATGTGTGCTGACTGACTCCTGGGGTAGGCTTCTATTAAGAATCATTGAACTTGCTGGTAGAGATAAAGAAAGGGAATCTGCAGAAGAGAGGCAGAGCCTTGTTCAAGTTCCAGAAAGTGAAGCAGGAATTGAAGTCAGTTAGATGTCAGTTTCCAGCTCTATTCCCAGGCCCGGCCCAGGGCTGAGTCTAAGTTGTCTCTCTTAACACAGACCCAGCGGATCAGTTTTATTTTATGGTTTTGCCAAGCAAAAGGTCATGAGGTAAAATTCAAATAACGTAAAGGAAATATTTGAAGAGCCCTTTACAGATTACAAAGTACTTCCACATTCATGATCCCACTGAATCAGATGGTGTAGTAAGGATGAACCACTCCCCACGGATGACCCACTAGAGGGTCATCAATATGCATGAAATAATAAAAGTGGCCCGATTCCCATTCTTGGTGCAGACTTTATACATTGAGCCCTGCTGCTATTCCCTGAACTACAGCTTTCTAGCTTGAAATCCTTTGAAGATGGTCTCTGTACTTCATTTTGGTCCATTTTGCAGCATTGTTCTCAGCCACAACACAACGATTTTTAATGCAAAGTACACATCTTAACATTAATACACAACTCCAGCTTGGAATAGGCTGGAGGAAAAAAGTCTTGTTAACTTACTGATATATTCTAAATTGGATGGCTATCTAATTGGCATATGAAACCAAAATCATGTGGTTCTGCATATAAAACCTAAGGTGTTTTATTGTCTTGTTGTGACATAGAGCAGACAATCATGTCCCACATTGATGTCTGCTGCCAGGACATCAAATGTCCCAAAAGGGTCAAACAAATGCTGTGAAATTGTGAATACTGGCCCTCAGGCTAACATTGTGGCAGGCATGGCAGGTGTACAGCTGTGTGCAGCTGTGTCGTTTCACAGCTGCAGAACTGCCTTAAAAATCCTCAAGACTTGTTACATTGTTTTCCTGTCTGTGCCAAAGCCATTGGCCTTAAAGCATACAGAGTTCCACAGCCTTTGGTTATATAAGAGATATTAACACCTATCAGTCTACAGATCCTAAAATATACATTCAGCGAATCTCATTTACCACATGCTTTCATGTCTGTTTACATGTTTCGATTGGCACTATGAAAAACAAAGTACTCTGGGTTTTTCCCCCCTTCTTCTAACCTGTAATATCCCCTCTCTTTTAGGAAAATATTCGATAATCTTATTAGCTTGAGAGTGCAAGTGTGGCTGACTTCCCATTCCACAAGAGGAAGTTTTAGACTTCAAGGATTTCTATGATTCACCTTCTATTACTTCCAATAATTTTTTAAATATAAAAACTCAATAAATAAAAGGAACTTTCCTTAGAAGATACAAAGACATAAAAACTCTAGTCACCCTAACAAGAGACTATCTTTTCCTGGGACTCTTTTTAAACAGCCACTTATGCTCACTAATAGCTGCCCTTTTCTGAGGTCCTGTTTTTGACTTTGCTTTAAAAATTCTGTTACCTCTTGGTTTCTATAAGTCTGTCTTTCACACAAGGAGAGTAAGGCTTGGCTTCTCAGAGCAGTGCTTGGCAAGCACAGAGGCAGGAAACGCAGAAGGGAATGAGTCTGTCAGACTCATTTTCTTCTAGTTCAAATGTTTATTTCAGATTCGGGAGGAAGTGGAGTGGTTCCTTTCCATTTCCTCGTCTCTGGAACCTGAGAGTTGTATAAGGCTTAGAGAATGGCGTCTACCACACATCATACCAGTTCACAGATGGAGAAAGAGACTCTTCCCAGAAACACCCCCCATCACCCCCCTCATTTGAACACAGCATAATGCATAGCTCTGCACACCCTCTCGGGATCCATGGGTTTAGCCTGGAGCCTTGAGGAGGACAATTGAGAGCAAAGCCCAGGTCTCAGGAACATCCTATCCCTGCTCCCAAGGGACAAAGGCTATGTCTCCACTGACATTAGGCCCCAGCCCTGCCACGTGGCACACCTGAGGCCCCTGCTCAGCAGAGGAGGTCTGACATAATTTGTGAATGTCACAGCAGGGTCTGGTCCCAAGCTCACTTTCTAAGTTCTTTAGACTTACTGCTTCTGACACCAGGATAGAGTTTCAGCAGCAAAACTTAAAATATACCTGTTTTAGTAATGAACTGATTTCAACCTTAAACATGCTGACTTTTCCAATCCACACTGTGATTCCTCTCTCTCCTTTTTTTTTTTTTTGAATGTCAAGCTATTTATCTCACCAGCTCAGCTCCGCAACTTGCTTTATTGTCTATGCTACCGACACAGGTCATTTTTAATACCAAATCAAAGTCATCAGAAACCAAACTAGAAAATCTTGTGGTAGGGTTACTATTAAACTCTAACAGATGTGCCTGACTCAAACTGTAGGCATCAGGACTGAAGCATAATTTTAGGTACAACTTACTTACTAAGAATATTTATAGACAGAAAACTTCTTCAGCAGAGACCCTATGACATTTAACACAGTTTATCCTGTAGTTTAGCAATTGATAAAGAAGTCAAACATTGTAAGTGCATTAATTATGGTTTGTTTAGGAAAGTTTCCAGGATGGAGTGCTTGATCTAACCACATTGGTTTTGTTAAAGCATTTTAAAAGATAAAAATCTGATTCATTATCTCTACTCATAGTTTAGATTTTTTTTGGCTGTATTATTGTTTGGTAGCTACTGATCACAAAAGATCTATGTGCACAAAACATATATCCTCAAATGCAACAATATTTCCCTTACATAAATATTTACATTTACACGTCTACTAGTACAAACTGGTTTTTATATTGTATCTACCATGTTCAGGATGAACTACTGAAGCTACTTAACCCTTCCATAGGTCAGAATTCCCTCCTGACATTCATTTATTATGAAATATGTTAGCTAACAGTATATAAGAGAAATATTACATTAGATACAATCACAATATTTACTTTAGAAACCAAACACAGTCCAAATATAAATTGCACCACCGTCAGATTTTTTTAAATCCTCTCTATTAGTCACTAATTAAATATGGCATACTAATTCTAAGTACAGTAAGATAACCACTCTTTTTAATCAGGAAAAACCAGAATAAAGGAAGAAGAAAAGGAAAGATTTAAAAAAAAAACATTGTAAAGATCATAGTGAGCCAAATATTTCTTCTTGAAGATATTTTCACTGAAGTACACTATAAGCAAGCTATGCCAAGTCATGTACTTTTCACACACAAAATTATATTGTATCAAATTTAAATTTGTTACAACTGCCATGTACATTAAACCAATGATAACGAAAATGTAATTCAATATCTGATCTAGTGAAACAGCAACCAACATTAGCTCTCAGCCACATGAAGAGAATCTCCAATGCCATTACTGGTGTCAGCTAAACCTCAGCCAGTTTGTCTTCTTCATTTTTAAATAAATATGTGACTATCTCAGTTAGGAAATCTTGAAGGAAGTCTCTGTGTGAGGCAATTTTGTTGCTCATTCTCAGTGCCCTGCATTTGCTGTACTTAAAATAGACACTTGTACCAATGTCCTTTCTATTACCCGAAGGGGAAAAAAAATCACATACACACCAGTCCTTTTTCTTTCAGCTCACAGAGAAGCAACTCAATCCAACCAGTGTTGAAACCTGAGTAGGTCACTGTACACCACGATAAAATTCCCTAATCCCTGAGCCAAATCTCCCTAAGGGGGGCCTCCTCCTGACCCTCCACTTCCCAGACTGACTTTTCCATTTGCTCTCTCCTCTTTCCCCCTTTCATTTCCCCTACCTTCAAGCCTTGATATGTGATCCGAGGTGGGGGCTCAGGTTTCCGTTTTTACAGCTTAGGCCACGCTAGCTGTATACATTCCTTTCTTTCTGCTGGGCAGTGATTACTTACCAGGGCTTAGTTTACACTGGTCCAGATGAAAGCCGTTCAGATGAAGGCAAACACAGCCAGGCAGCTCCAGCGGCACCGATATGAAGCTGCACAAGGCCACATTGTGTTCTCGGTGACATTTTGTTGCACACATTTTTATACAGGGCAACCAACTTGTTATGTTACTCTATACTTCAGATTCAGGGAGCTGGAGGGGTAATAATATCATGAGGTTTGGGGAGGGGTCTTGTTGATGTGGTTATTAATATTAAAAGCAGAAAAATACTAATGAGTTAAAAATAACCTTTCCATGTTTTGACTTTGAGAATCCACTTTTTAAATGAGGACTTTTGGTGCTATTATATTAGAGGAATGCCTACTAAACAATTCCACTAGGCCTGCTAGCATGGTGTGAGTGAACATGACTGAATATTTAGTTCAGGAGTCTTTTGCATTGTTCCAAATTGGAGCGAAAATACCGATTCTATAAGCAATTGAATTATTTGCTTCGTAAAACTTCTTATTTAATGCTACTCTGGATTGAAATGATGAGGATTAAAACTTCCAATAGTAGGTAGTGATTTGGAAGAAAAATAACATTTTCAAAAGAGGAAATTCTGTGCACCAAGGTTAATTCCATACTTAGTCCTGCAGCATCGGCTAAAATTGTGTAATTTTTCCCCTTCACACAATGTTGTTTTTGTTTCTTCCTCACCAGTTCAGACAAACATCTGTTATACTGTAGAAGGACAACTATCTCCCAAACCACGGAGTGTGCCTGCAGCCAAAGTCAACAACGCAAGCCCCAAGCATAGAGCACAGTCAGCCTTTATATCCAGCCGGGATAACATTTCACATGTTTTGATTAAAATTAGCTAATTTGTAATTCTAGAACCTATGAAACTTAAAAGCTGCCATCCATATAGATCACATTAGGCAGCATTTTAAAGGGCCAGAGCACACTATGATTTCCTAGTGGCCTTCACCTCTCTCCCCTTCCCCCACTCTCAATCTAAAATGAAATGGAAAAGTAATCTGGAAACGCAGGATGGAAGGGAAGGGTAAATGAGGAAGAATGGTTATTTGATTTCCACCCCCATCTCAAAAGACAACTTCTCGCCTTAAAAAAAAAACACCTATCGTTGGAATCAGTGGTGGTTTCCATCACAACAAATGGCATTGATTTCCTTAACTCTCTGTTGATCTGATGCTGCACCTCATGCTTCCAGACACTAAGTTCCTCACCCAGAAATAAAAGCCCTAATTCCAAAACTTAAATTGCCACTGGCATTTCTAGGAGGAAGACAAAGCTAAACATATGCACCTAGGTACACATACATATAGACGTGTCCCCCTCTAAGCCTGGGCTTCATACGAGACACTCTCATAGAATATACTTGTTCTAATGAAGAAAACGTCAAAGTGCAATAAATTTGACTTAGTTACACACCATTTCATCTAATTTGTCTTTTAAATACAAACTTAACCAAAACTAACCAAGTCACCTGGCAGTATTAAGGATTCTATGCAGAAGACGGGGAACAACAAGAAGACTGCAGAATGCAAACCTGCTACTTTTTAGTAACTCACAAAAAGAAAAATAGATAAATAAAATAAATTTTTCAAAAAATCAAGAGAGACTCGTGAAATCAACACAGAATAAAACTCTTGTCTAGGCAAAAGCCGCAACTTCATGGAAAATAAGAGAGTGGGGGGCGACGAAGGGGTCCGGAGCTGAGCGGTGTTCTTGTGCAATCGCGCTAACATCAACAGCTGGAGCGCAAGGCTGCTGCGCTCGTCACCTCTGGAGCACCGCTGGCCTGGCGGGGAGCCCGGCTTCGCCGGGAGGACTCGGGGCTTGCCTTTCTGAACAATGGGCAGGCGCTCCGCGAAGGCCGCCCCTCGGACAGCTCTCTGTCAGCCGGGCTAGCGGGGGTCTGCTCAACTGGGAAGTGAGGCATGCAGAGACGAGCGGGAGGGTGAGGCAGCCCATTGAGAGGAGCGGGCGGGGGCGGGCGAGGCGAGCGGGCGGTCAGGACGGTACCCAGACCTGCACCTCTCGGGCCGCAACTCGCTGGGCACTGACAGCCTCTTTACACCTTTGCAGCTGACTGCTTGGGGAGAAGCAGGATCGAGGAGCAGGGGGATGAACTAGGAAGTAGGGTGGAATCGAGCTCTCTCCGGGGTGCCCCGGCCGGGTGGCTCCTAACTTTGCAGGGACCCGAAGGATGATTCCCGGAGAAGGGGGAAAAACCACACCGCCTGCAAGGAAAGCCTCTTCATGATGCCCACCCGCCGCCTGGTCCCCGATGCCCTCCCCCTGACACGCGCCTGTGCCAGCCTGGGGTTTGTAAGGTTAAATAGTATGTGGTCTTCCCTCCGCAATCAAATCTGAGGTTGGCAAATTTCGGGGATGCAGACCGCGAGTTGGCCTCTGCCTTACACCTGGAGGAGGAGCTGAGACGTCCTGGGCATCCTACAGAAACTGACAAGCGTGCCCCTGTACCCCCCAATCCACACAACGGCGCAAAGGGAGCGGGCGGAAGAAAGAGCTCCGTCTCCCCAGCCCCTGAGGTCCAAAAATACCTTCATTTCCTCGTTGATCTCCCTTTTCACTGGGTGAGCCGGTTTCCTGCTCCTTTTATTTTCCGGAGGTCTCCCTTCTTTCTCCATTTCTGCCATGTTTTTGTGTCTGGTTTCTGTGGAGATGAAATGGCTGCTGCCGCCGCCGGCGGTGGTGGTGGTGGTGGCGGTGGCGGTGGTGGAGGTGGTGCTGATGGTGGCAAAGCTGGCGGAGGTAGCGGTGCTGGCGGGGCCGGGGCTGGGGGTGGGGGAGGCAGGCGCCGGAGAAGCGGGGTCTCTTCTAGCGGCGGAGGACGTCAGTGGCTGTCAGAGGGAGAGGGAGCTCGGGGAGTCTCGGGGATGCCGCGGCCGCCGCTCCTGCTCCTGCTGCCGCTGCCGCCGCCGCCGCCGCCAACGCCGCCGCTGCTGCCGCTGCCCCTGCCGCCGCCGCTGCCGCTCCCGCCGCCGCCGCCGCCAGGCTGCATCCTCGGTGCCCCACGGAGTCGTCAGCCATCTTCCGTCGCTCTGTCCGTCGGCATGGGCGAGGGGAGCGAGGGCCGGCGCGGAGAGAGCTGCTCGGGGCGTGCGTGCGCGGATGTGTGTGTGAGCCCGGGAGAGCGCGCCAGCCCGGGCGCCCAGCGCCTCCCGCGAGCCGAGCCGGGGGCGGGCCGGGGGCCGGCGCGGGGAGGAGGGGGAAGGAGGGCGCTGGGGCAGGGAGGGGGCCGGCGGGAGGAGGAAAGGTGGGGGGGGCTAGGACAGCCCCCCGGCTCCCGAGCGGGCGTGGCTTCCACCGTCACTGTGTACGCGGATGCTGCGCGGCTCTGGGGGCTGCCCGCGGCCGCCTGCTCATCCGCGGCGGGCACTGTCCGGACGCGGCGCCCCCCGCGGCCGCCCCCTCTCAGCGACACCGCCCGGCCGTCCGCGCCCGCCCAGACCCCAGCCCTTCTCCTTAGCTCCGTGACTTGGGCTCGGCGAGGGGTTTGGAGTTGGTTTTTGAGCCCGTCCTAGAAGCTGCTGAGGAAAAATGAATGGGGGTGAAGGGAGGAGGTTGTGCGGTGGGAGGGCGCAGGGACCTGAGGTCGTGGCGCGAGAGGGCCGCTTCCTCCGGGGAAGGCAGACTGAGCTTGCCGCCTCTGGGTTGCAGTGCTGGGGTCTCGGGGGAAGGAAACCACAGCCCTCACTCCTCCCCCAGAGGCCAGGATAGAGTGTCCCCCTCCTAGGGCCACCGCAGAGTGCACGGAGGCTGGAGGCCCCTTGGAGAGGTCCCCGCGCCCTGCCCGGCCGCTCCCCAGCGTGGCGCGGCCTCAGACCGCGCTTGCAAGGAAGCTTTTGCCTCTCAAAGAACCACTTAGAAGTAGGACATCTCGGCCTTCAGCCCCCCGATCTACCTCTTGTATTCTCTCTCTCTCCACCTCTCTCCTCCTCCTTCTCTCTCTCTCTCTCTCTCTTTCTCTCTCTCTCTCTCTCTCTCTCTCTCTCTCTCTCTCTCATGCGCTGCTACAAAGTAACAGCTTTACCCCTGACCTCGCAAGCACCCTTATCTGGGTGTCCTGGGTTTAGCCCAAAAAATTGAGCTGAGTGGGTGCTGCTGGGAGCGCAAGGTCCCGCGCAGGGTCCCGCTCTCCGGGAGCCCGGACACCCTCGCCACGCCCGGGTGGGATCCTCCCCTCCCTGTCCAGTTGCACTTTGTCCCCACGATTTCCCCGCTCGCATCTGCCCTCCACGGAGCGGTTCTCGGTCCCTCTGCGCTCGCACGTCCCCTCTTTGGCCCTCTCCGTACACGCCTGGGGCCGAGGTCGGATTGCGTCTGTCACTCTCCCTGGGTTGAGGTACTGGTGTGAACTGCTGGATGGGGTTTCCGTGAGACACGCGGTTCCAAACGCTCCTACACGCTGCAAAGGACACGTTGACATTCCCGGCTTTGCTTTCCCGCGCCGAGACACTTTGTAATTACCTGACACAATGCGATATGGGGGTGTCCATTGTTCCACTGCGTGTTATTGTGGGGTGTTCGTTATGACAGTGCTGGAACTTAAAATTACACAATTTTCTAAAGTACTTAAAAGATAGAATGAATTCAGTGTGGGGATATGAGTAAGCTTTCCATTAAAACCTCAGTTTGGCCTGTCAGACGAGGCTCATTCTGGATATTTCATTGCCTAATTTGCATGTTAGCATTGTTTTGTTTCTTAAACGTCAAATTAGGAATATCTGGGAGTGTACCCAGGAGGGCTGAGCACCTCCACGTTGCTTGTTTTGCATTGTAGCGTCATTTTGTGTTGTAAACGCCAAATTACAAATAATCTGGGAGGGTACCCAAGAGAGTGGAGCACCTCCTCTCCCCTTTTCATCTCTTGCTTGTCCAGGGGAAGCGAAGGAAGCCGCACTCTGCCCTGCGTGGCTCCCTAGAACCCCGGGCGAACTAGGAGGCCAGAACGAGCTAAGCTTCCTTTGCGCCTGCAAGGGGTCCGCTCAAAACACATGCGCCAAGGAAAAGTTAAAATTCCTGGGACATTTTGCAGGGACGCTGATGAGTGAAGAGAGATTGATGAGGTTTTAGGGAGCGCCTTGCGGTACAGGCGGTCTCTATTCAGATTTTCCCAGGAGTCCCTGAGAGCGTCCCCCAGTACACCCAGGCTGTGAGCCCCAAGTCCTCTGACCGGGTCTTGCAGACCTCAGTAGACCACAGCGGACCTACGAGGACCCACGCAGCAATGATGCGGAGAGGAGCCCAAACCTGTTGGCACCAACACTCCCCCCACTCCTGGAATGATAACACAACATTCACAAGTGTGTGAGTGTGGGTGTATTTTGCAATAGGGAATATCTCCCTAATGCTGTTGCTGGGAAGAGGAGAGGAAGAGAGAGTCTTTGGGTTTTTAAATCTGAATCTCACCCAAAACATCTGATAAATAATACGTGGGTTGGAGTTAGTTGTTTTCTCTATTTTGTCCTCTTGGTCTTTAATGAGGAAATAGTAGAAAACTTTTTTTGGACTTTTGAATATTCTAAAACTGTGGAAACATATGTTGTAAATTGTATACAAAAAGAAGCTTTTTGTCTTTTGGAAATACATTTAAGTCTCCTCTGGTTCCTTTGGTGCCAGAATCATTACAATTGATTTACTGTTAGTCAGCGGATATCAAATAATAAGTTATATACCCCAAGTCCTGAGATACAGTTCCACAAGTTAAGAATAAAATAAACGGAAAGGGTAAACTGTAGCCCAGAGTTATATTTAGAGGCAGCTATACTTCCTTTAAAGAAAATGACTTACATTGTAACGGTTCAGGCATTTAATAAAAGTAATGATATTAAACAGCCACCTGTTCCTTCACAAGCATATGTCCTCCAGAAAACTGAAGTGAGAGCATTGTATTGGAATCCACAATGCTCATCTTTGGTGACAGAATGAAAGCTCATAAAGTATACATGAGGAAAACTTTTAGTCCAAAATGAACTTCAGAAGTAATGATTGTTAAACCTTGTTATTGGCTCTAGGTTTAGTTTTTTTTCAAATGTACTACAGATAAAGGCAATTATGACAAGAGTTGCCACTTTATGAATATGGACATGCCATGAGTCAAATAATGTTCCCTGGATAACTTCATAATCCATAAAAGTGTAACCCTACATGGGCAGGAACAATACATATACATATCTTCCAAGAGCCACATTTGTGCTACAGTGACTTACCCTTATGTTCCCCAACCACCAAAGCTCATGTCCCCTCTCTCTCTCTCTCTCTCTCTCTCTCCATACACACACACCCCATACTCAAGGTTCCAGACATACAAATAGTCCTCAATTTTCCCTCTGTTACACCCACCAATCACTAACATAGGTATAGGACTGATCCTTCATACATTCCTCAGATACATTTTTGGGACTTCTTTTATTCTTCAAGGCTGGTCTTGATGTTCATTCCACCCTGATTCACCTAGAAAACACAGAGAGAAGATGGGAGGATGCCAGGGTGGTCTGTCCTGGGCCTTCAACCTCCAAATCTGTTTCACTGTTATCTCCAAGAACACTTAACTCGGAGACCCAGTCCTCATGCCTGGTGAGGAATTAATAAATACTAGCTGAGTACAGAAAGATAAATCTCACATGTTCTCACTCATATGTGGGAGCTAAATATTAAAAACAATTGATCTTATGGAGACAGAGAGTAGGATGATAGTTACCAGAAGCTGGGAAGAGCAGGAAAGGGTACAAAAATATAGTTAGTTAGATAGAATGATTAGTATGATATAATACAAACTTAAAAAGAAGTTTTCCTGTATTGTTGTTTGAAATTAATGTTTATCTTAAGCTCTGTGATCTAACAAAATATGGTGACTAAAATATGTAAAATAATTACTCTGCTGAACACATTATAGGAATTATTGCATTTAATATTCACAAAACCCTATGAGGTCACTTCTATTATCCCCATTTCACAGATGAGGAAACTAAGGCTTACACAAGCTACTAAGACACAAGCTAGTAAGTACTGGGATTTGAATCCATACCTTTCTGTCCAACTCTAGCTTTGGAGCTCTTGACACTATGCTAATCTGCTTTAATGAATTCCTTTAACAATCTGTATTTTATCTAATCTAAGTCCCTTTCACATTTTAACATCTCTAAGATTATGATGCATCTTACATTGAATTCTTACAATTATAAATGACATCTTTTTTTCTCAATGGTATATAAAAATAACAGTACATTTTCCAAGCAATCAGTGGTATGTTAGATTATGTTGAGATATGCTGCAATAACAAATCATCTGAAAATCTCAGAAACTTAAAACAAAAAAAAGTTTATACTCCTTGCTCAAACAAAGTCAGCTAAAGATCTCTGTGACTCTCCAGAGCAGCTATCCTCCATGTGATGGCTTGGTACCGCCCTTCCATATCAACATGTGCTTCCACAGCCACTACTCTAAGGGAAGATAGAGCCCTGCATGATGTCACACCAGCAATTAAATGCTCCAGCCTTGCAGTAACATATGCCACTTTTCCCTCCAATCCATTGGCTAGAATTAGTCACATGGCTCTGCCCAACTGCTATGGAAGCTGGAAAGTTTAATCCTCCTAAGTCTCACAAAGGAGGGAAAACTGGATATGGTTGAGCATTTGTATCACAAAAGCATCTCCAATTCATTAAAATATGGTCATTAGGACCCATTAATATAAATATTGGGGGGTCTATTTTATTCAAGGCCATTGAGCAGTGATTGGCTTGTGATTTGTTATATTCCACCTAAAATAAACTTTCCAAATTCATGCTTATGTTTAATTGCAAAGAAAAAAATTCCAGAATCAATTTCAAAAAGAATATTATGAAACAACATAACTATAATGTAGGGGTTTTAAGCAGGTGTCTGTAGATGAGCTTCCAGGGCTCTGGAACCTCCTAAAGTTATGCACAAAACTTTCAGTGCATTTTTTCTGGAGAATGAATATGTATCTGTCATCACATTCACATTTGGGGTTCATGATTTATTCATTTGTTTATTCAACAAATATGTATTGAGGGCCCAGGCACTGTTCCAGGTGCTTGGAATCCAGCAGCAAACGTGACAGGCAAGTTCCCAAACCTCACAAAGCTTGCAGTCTGGAGAGGGGGCAATAGACAAGCAAACAAATAATAAAGAAGAGAATTTTAAATCCAGACAGATGACATAAAACAACAACGTGATAGAGGGAAGGTATAGGGTTAGGGGGTCTGCTTTAGCTAAAATAATCATGAAAGACTTCTATGAGGAGAAATTTGACCTGAAACAGGAAAGATGAGAAGGAAATATCCATGTAGAGATCTTGGAATCCTGGAAAAAAGGGTTCTGGTCAGAATTTTAAAGGACCTGAAGAATGAATGTTCTCAGCATGTTTGAGAAATTGAAAGGTATCTGAAGTGTAGAGAATGAGCAGGAGAACAGTAGGAGAAGTAGTAAAAGAAGTAGTGCAGAGGCTAGATTATAAGGAGCCTGTAGGCCATGGTAAGGGTCAGGATTTTATTTTAAGGGCAATGTGGACAAATGCAGAGTGGAAAGACACCCTCCTTTGCATGGGAAGGCCTACGTTTCTTTCTGACTGTACTATTTGTATCTGTGAGTCATCTGGCCATCATTAGCTCTGCTATTAAACACCAGCTTAACCCAGCTGGGCACACCTCTGAGTGGCATCCCCTCTCCCCCTTGCTGTTCCAAGAGCATCCTCACCCCGTTTTGCCATGCAAGATAAAGACCACAACCTTCATAGAAGAATGGGAGCCTTCCTTCAGTCACAGGGACATACAGAAGCTCCCTGGCTAGCAGCTTTGAACAGACTCAGGGTTCTTTGCAGGAGAATGAAGGGCTTCATCCTTTACTAGTAAGGCCTTGAGCAAGTCATTTTACCTTACTCTTCATTTCTCGACTTGTGAAATGAGAACAGTAATTTGTACTTTGGGATGTTGTTGCGATGACCACATAATGTCTGTTAAAGTGAACTAAAAATAAAACAGCACAAATTTCTGTGTACAAGTGTGCATTATTTACTCTTCTGAGGATCATTATTGTTTTATTATAGACTTAGGTTTATATGTACAGACTAATACAGATGTGTGCCAATTTAAGGAAACCTGACACATGAAGAGCAATCACCTGCATAGTAAAAATGGTCTTCATTTCCAAATTAATGTATAATAGGGTCTTTTTAAATAGTAATTTGCCAAAATATAATCATTTTAATTTACAAAAATGGGATTTTCATATATATTTCCAAAAACATTCCAATTATATCCATTGAGGCAAGCATATGTACCTGTAAATTTAAGGAAAAAGTCATTTAAAGTTATAATTTTTAATTCTTATCCACAAAAACAGAAATCAAAGTCCAGTATTTATTCACTCCAACCATCTTTATACTCAAAAAATATGTAAAGCTCAACTATCAATGTGAAGGTCTGAATGTAACAGTTTTATGTGTATTAAGCCTGTGGAAATAAAAGAAGACCACCCAAATGAGAACAAAGGCTATTTATTTAGAACAAGGGAGTCAACTACCATCGCTTGCATTTGGCAGAGACTCAAAGGCAGGCGTGGGAGTGGGAAAGCTTCATAGTGGAAAAACAAAGAAAGGCTTCAGGTGCTCTCTGATTGGAGGTTGTTGGCCTAGAAGACCTGGAGGAGAGCTAACCAAAAGGCCAGCCAACTAGAAGCACAGTGTCCTAAGTAATTGGTATGGGGAGCATGTTTGGATTTCTCTGGTTGGTCCTGAGTTGGAAGGGGGGCAGTTAGTAAGAGACTGGGAAGCTGGCAGACATTAACTAAGTCCTAATCATTCTGATTGCACCCAGAGATGGTGGTTTGGCTTCTTTGGCTTGTTACTGCAGAGGTTGTGGATCAAAGTCCTATTGTTATAAATAGTCTGGCCATTGTCCATTTGTATAGTCAGTCTTTCAAGTCATTAACTAGAAAATGATTTAGGCCAAACAACTAAGGAGAAACTAAATTAAGCTGTAAGACAGTTTCCATTTGCAGTGAGATAATATTTTGATATATTAAGAAGTGTTTTTGTTTTGTTTTGTTTTCGCCTGCTAATTTCTCTCTATCCCATGTACTCATTCATTCATATTAGATTTTGGCATCCATTGCTCCAGGGTAAGAGGATGATACAAGAGAAATTCACAGAAAATCATGAGTTGCCTGTGATTTTGAGTTTTAAAATGGACTTACAAAATTCAAGACAGAAACAATAGTTTTAGAGAAAACTTTTTTTCTTCAAGTTTGAAAAGCCTAGATTTTGACTATTGAGACTCAATGACCTGAAGGATTCAGATTATAAAGTTTATGCCATAAAAAGTAGGTTTAGAAAAAGAAATGATAAATGCTAGGGAATTTTCCCAGTCCATAAAGAGATCATGATTCTGTGGGGGTTGGGAGAAAGAAAGAGCAAAGGAGCTTAGACATGGGAAAGAGCCTCACTGTAGACCAGTGCCTTGGGGGATGGGGTGGAGGAAAAACTGGAATAGGTTTGAGGAAATCTGAAGGCATAAGCCAGCAGGCAGAGAGCAGAGGTGACTTGCACTTCCCTTCTGAGATGGAGCCAGGAACAGCATCCAACATTATGGAATAGATCAGCCCAATATGGTGCAGGCAGGCACAATGGGGTAGGCATAGTGGTATGAAGGCGCTTGGGTGGAAGGTTCTGGGGTGGCCATGAGTACTTGCCACCTACCATAATGTGTGTGTTTCACGTGTAGCTGAGAGTGGAATACATGTGGCTCTGACAGACTATAGAAGTAGAGTAGTCCTGCACCCAATTTGATCAGAGACTCCAGGAGGACTTCTGTCTCAGAGGATGCCAGCTAGAGAGATGACTGCAGCTGTGGAGTCAACAGTCCCTGTCCTCCCACCTCCATGGACATGCCAGCCCCATGAGAAAAGCCTGGGAGAACAGCACAAGAGAACTTTCAGACTGACTGAGATTATCTGAAGATTTCATGTCTGCCTCCTAGCATATTGTCTTGTGAAACAGATTGAGTTCAATTATAAAGAAACAAAGAAGCTTACACGTAGCTAATACTTGAGGTTTTTACATTGATACTTATAGCTCATGCATATATGTATTTACCCTATGACTCAAATTTGCTTTTCTTTTTTTTTCTTTTTTGAGACAGAGTCTTGCTCTGTCACCTGGGCTAGAGGGCAGTGGCGTCATCATAGCTCACTGCAACCTCAAACTCCTGGGATCAAGTGATCCTCTTGCCTCAGTTTCCCACACAGCTGGGACAACAGATGCGTGCCACCATGGCCAGCTAATTTTTTTATTTTTGTAGAGACGGGATCACACTATGTTGCCTAGGCTGATCTTGAGCTCTGAAACTCAAGTGATCTTCCTGCCTCCGGCCTCCTAGAGTACTATGATTACAGGTGTAAGCCCCCATGCCTGGCCTCAAATTTGCTTTTAAACATTTTAATAAATGGAGTTTTCTGACTCCTTAAGTAAATTTGAGGCATTATCTGCCTAATTATTTAATATATAAATAGTATCACCCAAACAAATGTAGTTCCTTTGGGATTATGGCACCAAAGAAATATTATAATAATACCAACTGAAACCACAGAATGTTTTGCAGTAATTAATCAAAATTCTGATAAATATAAAACTTAACTTAGTATCTGAGTTATTTTGAGTTACCAATGCCTTCCTTGATGATATCTGCTGATAAAATCAGAGGTCTGATTTATATAGATACTAGTGTAGATGTACAATAATATATTTCCTTTAGAAAATATCATATTTGCTTTAGATAATCAAATGCCATTGAACCTCTGAAAATCCTTTGTTGAGCTATAATATCCATTATTTGATATTGAATTCCTTCTATAAGCCAAGGTTTTTGTATACATTAGGTCATTTATTTCTCACAACCATCCTTGAGAGTATGGGGTCCCCATTTTACAGCTTAGGAAAGTGGGACTGAGCACAGGATCACACCAGGAAATGGCCAACCCAGTCTGACAGTCCCGTTTGCTGACTGCCACACAGGTGGGCTACACTTTACCTATACTACACTGCTGCTCCTCTCTGCTCAGCCCTTTTATCACTTTCTTTTTTGGAAAATAGAGCTTGCAGAGATGGTAAGTTATTTTAATTTCTTCTTTATTCTAATTTACATATGGCTGTTATGAAAATTAAAAGAGCCATAACAAAATACTCAACCTTTCGAAAGTAACATATTACATTGTAATATTCTCAAACCCAAAACAGTATTCAGTAAATGGTTACAGAGGATTGATACCTATGTTTTGACCTACCTCCTTTGAGAAACATTATGTGTAGTAAAAAACATTTTTCTATCACAGAAAATTTGTCTCCAATGTGCTGTTGGGCCATAAGCTGTCTCTTTATTACATCCCAGAGGGAGGAAGTTGAGTGGAAAAGATTCTGCAGTTTAACTATGAGAGGACATTATATATTTCAGTGGAAGAAAAAAAATCCATCAAAAGCTAAGTAGATAAATTAAGGATTTCATAAGTCTTGGGATATAGGTTGTGCCTTTGTTTTTGTTTTTTTTAATTTCATTAAAACTGCTAAATGTGCATACCAGATGCTGAAGAAGGACTCTTGCTTCAACCAGTTTTGCCCTTTCCACTTACAGCTGATCTCCTTTTGGTGGCCTAGGGGCAGGGGAGAACTGGTAGAACAGAATGAAGAGAGAGAATACAGGTACAGTGACCGGAAGCTGCGCCGCCCCCCCCCCCCCACCACCAAATTAGTGTCAGGATATACAATGTGAGAAGGTGCTGAAATCGTAAACTGCAAAACAAAACAAAACCCCAGCCTGGGAAAAAATGAAGTGCAACACTGAACACAGAGTATGCCCTAGGGTGCTCTTTTCATTTGGGGAGCAGTAGAGTTTTCTGGCCTAAACACATGGACAATTACATAGAATTTTAGTAATAACAAAAGCTACTATTTATCAAATGCTTCTTTATGCACCAAAGACTGTGCTTAATACTTTATAGGGATCATTTTATTCAATCCTCACAAAAACCCTATGACACGATTATTGGTTTCAGTCCCATTTTACAGGAGAGGAAATGGAGGGTTAAAGAGATGAAACATTTGCCAAAGGATACACACTTAGTAAGTGGCCCAGCAATCTGACTCCGCAGTCTAGAAATCTCCCTGCTCTCTTACAGTACTTAGGGTATCAGTCGTGGTTCTTGCTTGCAAGCAACAAAAATAAAGTCTGTCTAAAGAAAAATAACATTGGAAGAAGGAGAGGCAAAGCTCATAGATCCCAGGAGGCTGGGAGAACAGGCTTGGGGAAACAGGTAGGACCCCAGGGGCTCAGAAGGCCAGGCCACAGGAAGAGTCTATCTGAGGTGTGGCCATCTCTGCTTCTCCACTAAACACCATACTGCCCCCACAAGCTGCCCCAAATGCTCTTCTTTCATCTCTGGGATGTACAGATATAGGTGGGAAGGTCCACTACCAGTTGTCAGGGCCCCTGCTCCATATGACTGGGTGCAGGGAGAGCAAGATTCAAAGTCTCTAGTTTCCAGAGACAAGGTCTTGTATCCCAAGACCATACTTAATGAGGAATTCCCCCAAAAGTAAAGACCCAAAGGAGTGCTGCAATGTTTTCCCAGACTACCCACTGTAGCCACTTTGTATCAAATCATTGCATTAGGAAAGTAAATGTAGGCCTGTAAAACAATTTTTGAAAGATCAGGCAAAGGTTAAGTTGTGCAAACATTAAATATTGCAGATCAGAACCTGACTGACCCAGAAATTCATCCTAATAGTTAGATTTACAATCTCTAAATGTAAACTTTAAAAGGCAAATTTGGTAACTCATATACTAAATATCAATTAATTAGAATGTTTAGGAAATGGATGTCCTTAACTTAAATTTTTAACTGGCTGTGATTAAGCCTTTAAAACGACCCACTATGCATGTAGTCCCAGCTACAGGCAGGAGGATTGCTTGAGCCCAGGAGTTTGAGCATACAATGAGCTAGAACTGGGCCACTGCACTCCAGCCTGGTGACAGGGCCAGACCCTGTCACTAAAATAAATAAATAAATAAATATGACTCATAAACCTTTGTATTTCAGATCTTGCCACTGAACTTCTCAATAAAATATTTGGATTGTGAAGATTTGTAATGCCTCAGAATTATCAGTGCTACAATGTGTGGTTGTAAAGTGCAGTGGGTATGGACTATGCTAAATGTGTACAGATCCTGTATTTTCCGGTATATTTTCAATGGCATGTACATTTCATTAATCAATCTTTTATTGTGAATTTGCCTTTTGTTCTCTCCATTACATAAAAATGGGTAAAATGGAAGAAATAAATTCTGTCCATGTAAATAGACATTTTATTTGGAGCCTACTAAGTACAAACACACTACTATGTACTGTGAACATAAACATAAAGGTGTTTAAAAGTGAGATAGGAATTAAGAAAAGCATATGACTAATTCTGAGTGAGGGATAGAGGCATGACCACCTGAGTTGGGCCTTGAAGGATGATGTGTAGGATATTTTCAGGTGAGGGAGGGAGGAAGAGGAGCATTCTAGGCAGAAAGAATAATATGAATAAAAGTGTCGAGATATGAAAGTACAAATAGAGTTAAGGAAAGGGGGAATAATTCAGTGTGCTAGGATGAATGTGTTAAAGGGGCCTATGAGGTCACTCTAAAGATAGGATAGGAACAGACTGTCAATGGCCTCAAACACCATGCTAAAAGAGCATGGACTTCCTTTTTTCTGGGGGTCCTCAAAGATACTGAGTCTTTTTAAATAATGGAGTGATAAAATCATAAATGTGGCATAGAAAGATCACACTGACAACAGGTAAAAGGTAAAAGGAGAGACCAGAGGTAAGAAATTACAAAAGAGGGGTTTGCAATAGTCCAAGAGGTAATAAATGATTGCATAGACCAGTGTAGTAGTGATTGGGAGGAATTCTTTCTCTGAGAGTTATTATATAGACAGACTCCATAGGAATTGGTATCTGATTGTACATGGTGTTGTGTGTGTTTGAAGAAATAAAAATTTCAGATAATAGATCCCATCTCATAATAATGATCTCACTTTGTGACAACAATAATAATAATTACACTTCTAATTAGCTCATTGAATGAATGGGGCAGTGGTTTCCAGCTTTGATTGATCATCTTCCCATCCTAGACCTACTGAATTAGACTATCTGGAAGTGAAAACCAGTAATCCATATTTTTAAAGCTCCCCAGGGATTCTGATAAACAGCCAGTTTCAGAAAGCACTGCAGTTGCGGATGTGAAAAGGAAGTGACACCCAATGACATCAGACTCAGTAAAATCTTATCATGTCCTTTCCATTCTACCTCTGAAACATAGTCTGAATTTTACACTTCTCTTATTCCACTTTACCCATCCTAATCTTGAATACATTTATCAATTGCCAAAACTAAGTAATAGCCCTACCTGGGCTCCCTGCTTCCACTCTTGCCCTTGTGCAATCCATTTTCCACAAAGCAGCCAAAACAATTCTTTAAAATGTGAAACAGACCATGCCCCTGGCTTAAAATGCTCCAGTGACTTCCTATTATACTGTGATGTTTTTAAAGTAAGTCCATAAGTTCTTTGCTGCTCCTCTCACGGATTCTCCCCTCCTTGACCATGGACTATACTTAGTGACTCGCTTCTAAGAAACAAAATGTGACAAAAGTGATGGTGTGTCATATTCATGATAAGGGCATAAAAGGCACCACGGCTTCCTTCTTGCTCTCTTCTCTTGGATCACTTACTCCGGGGAAGCTAGCTGCCATGACATGATGACACTCAAGCAGCCTTATGGTCCTTATATGGTAAGGATCTGAAGGCCCCTGCTTACAGCTAGCCAGGAACTGAGCCTTCCACCAATAGATATGTGAATAAGCCATCCTGGAAGTAGATCCTCCGGCCCCAGTGAAGCCTTCAGACGACTGTAGCCAATGTCTTGACTTCAATTTCCTGATAGACCCTGAGAATCACCCAGCTATATAGCTTCCAAATTCTTGATCCAAAGAAAATATGAAGTAATAAATGTTGATCTTAAGCTTCTCCTTACCATGGTTTACAAGACCCTACATACTAAGCATTCTGCCCATATAGTAAACAAAGAGTAACTTTGGTTACTACTCACTTTGTGGAAAAGACTATTTGTTGTCCCCTAACAACTATCTCTCTCTTTTTATTTAGAAATAGAGCCAGTAAAGTTTATCCAGTCACAAGAATCCCAGCTAATGACTACATTTCCTAGCCTCCCTCACAGATACCTATGGTCATATGTCAAAGTTCTGGCATAGGGGACATGAGCAGAAAGATGTGTGCAGCTTCTAAGTTGGGTTTTAAATGGAAGGGCTGTGCCTTCTGTTTCCCTTCTCCTCATTCCTGATGACTGGATTGCCAGCATGATGGTAAAAGGGTGGAAGCCGGAAAAGCCATCTTGAACCACAAGATGAGAGCGGCATGGTAAGACAGGAAGAGCCTAGATCCCCAGCACCATCCAGCCAGGACTGTCTGGCTGATCTTTTACATAAGCAGGACACGAGGCCTCTATCTTGTATGTAAGTCACTGTATCGTTTGTCTCTTCATTACAACAGCCTTTCTTTCTACTTCTCTGCTTTCCTGAGGTTTTTGCCCTTGCTAGACTGTTTGCAATATTTTGCCCCCAGATCTTTGCATGGCTGACTCCTTGCTAATGGGTTTTACTGTTCCATCTAAAGTGCCATCCCTCAGTTGTTCTCTATTTCAAAATCATGAGCTCTATTCTTCATGGCTATCATCAACAACTGAAATTTTTCCATTTATCTGTCTACTATTGTCTGTCACTCTCCATTGGAATACAATCTCCACAAGATCAAGAACCTTGGCTGCCTTATTTCCTGCTGAATTTCCAGTGCCAAGAAAGTGCCTGCACATAGTGGGCAACATCTGTTGTGTTAATAAATAAATAATAAATGATGCCAAGAACCTAGTCCCTGGGTCACTTTCTTATGATTCAGCCTCTTTTACCCACAAACTTAGGTAATAATAATGACTTAACTCAGAATGAACAAAACAATGTCAAATTTCTTTTACTTCCATTATCAAGTATTGTGATTTAATGAGGAATAAAAACAAGGAAACATTAAATGAATCTCTGCTTTTAGTCTTTAAAGCTCAACTAGAAGGCCAGTTTGGTGGTGTGTGCCTGTAGTCCCAGCTACTCAGGAGGCTGAGGCAGGAGGATCGCTTGAGCCTGAGAGTTGGAGGCTGCAGTGAGCTATGATTGGGCCACTGCACTCCAGCCTGGGTACCAGAATGAGGCCCCTCTAATAAACAAACAAACAAACAAATCTCAGCTAGAAAAAAACAGCAGCTCATAAAAATATTATGCCTAAAGAACAGATTAATTTAAGCCATAAAATAGATTATTGTATTACATTATTCTAAGGTATCAACTATTGTGAGACATGCCATTGCCTGGAAAAGGAGAAATGCTGCTGTAATAGACTGTGTTACTGTTCCCAATTTCTGTCCCTACCACCCCTCTTCCCAGCCTCACATTGGGTGGAGCATACAACCTCAGTCCATTGCCAGGGTTGGCCATGTGACTTGCTTTGGCCACTTGAATGTAAGTGGATGTGACAAAGACCAGATCCAAGCAACTTTAAATGTGTTTGCTAAATTCGAATCAGCTTTGATTTCATCCTAGGATAGTCCCAGATAGTGGCCAGTCCTTTCACCTGGGTTCTATTAATAGAATAACATGTGTAGCTGTGCAGAGCTAAGACAAAACCAGCCAAACCGACCACAGCAAAGGCCAGTGAACCCACAGCCAACCCACAGCACTCAAATAATGTGAGTAAAAAATAGGTGTCATGGGAAGCCACTGAGATATCAATAATCACAATGAAAGTTATGACAATTATATTACTACATGCCATCAATTGTAAGCTGCACCTTGAGTTCAGGGATGTTAAATGTGAACAAATGTGTGTCTTAGAATCAATAAAATACAGTGTGTATTATATGTGTTATCATATCTCAGTACAAGATCTAAAGCAGTTGCCCAGTAAGTATTTGTTGACTTGATATTATATACATGATGATGTGGAGTTTTATTTATTTTTAGTGATAGTCTTCTCGATAAGCACATTTTCTCCTTAGCATATTGAATGAAACAGTGTAACCTCACAAATTAACTGTAATGGAAACTAAAATTTATTTGGCAAACTAAGTTCAAACTTAGGGAAAAGGTTAGTGATGACTTTTCTTTTTTTTTTTTTCTTTTCTTTTTGAGACAGATTCTCTGTTGCCCAGGCTAGAGTGCAGTGGCATCATCATAGCTCACTGCAACCTCAAACTCTTGGACTCAAGGGATCCTCCTGCCTCAGCCTCCAGAGTAGCTGGGACTACACAGGTGCACACCACCATGCCCAGATAATTTTTCTAATTTTTGTAGAGATGGGGGTCTCACTTTTGAAGAGGCTGGTCTCGAACTCTTGGCCTGAAGCAATCCTCCTGCCTCAGGCTCCCAGAGTGCTAGGATTACTGGCGTGAGCCACTGTGCCCAGCCAGTGGTGACTTTTCATTACTTCTCATCTGTCTCTACTCACCTACTACCTCATATAATTTCTTGATTTATATCCCAAAGGACTTCCTCCCGTGTCTCTGATCCTACTTAGCCTGTATTGCTAGATATGAGTCTTCCATTTGGGGAACAGAGGTAGCAAAAATGAAGTGCAATGGCCACTGGCATAAACATAAGACTAAATATTTGGATGCATGTTTGTGAAACAAGTTTTCACACTGCACAAACTAGATACTGAATACAGTGATGGATGAAAAGGATGGAACCACATGAGCCACAAGCAAAGTTAGATAGAAAGATGTCTACATCTGCCAGATCAAGCACTGTCTACTGTCAATATCAAGAGCTGTGTGGAAGCCAATTTGGAGCATTGCTCACTGTAGATGGTCTAACAGTGTTATTAATTAATCACAATCTATAACTTGGATTTAATAAATAAAATAATAACAATAATGGCAATAATGTAATAACAACAATAATTGAGTAGAGCACTGACTATATGCCTAGCACTATGCTAAATGGTTTATGAAAATTATCTCATTTGTTCCTTGCAGTGATTTTATGTATTTAGTTATCTTTGGCTACAGTAATGCTTTGTAACAAACCACCCCAAAACCCAGTAACTTATCTTTTTCATCAGTCTTCATGCCAACTATGGTTTGGGTGATGCAGACTGAGTTCTGCTGCATACCTCTGCTGCAGGGTATGCCGTGGGCAGGATAGACTTGGTTCCATGGCATGTATATATTGGGTTCAGGTCTGCTCCACATCTCTCATCGTTTGGGCAAGCAGCTACCTAGGCAATGTTCTTCTCATGGTGATGGTAGGAGTGTAAGACAGCAAATGGAAACACATAATGCCAGGCTTGGAAATGGCACATTGTCAGTTCCAAGACAATTCCATGACCTAGACTAACACTGATAGGGAGGAAAAACTACTCCAAGGGGGATAGGAGTGAATATTTGCCAAACTATAATCAAATATATAACAAAGTAGTATGTAGGTATTTTACATCCATTTCACAGATGAAGAAACCAAGGCACATAAAGGCTAAATGAGTTTCCCAAAGACAAATCTAAGAAGTCATGAAGTTAGTATTTGAATCCAGGCCATCTGATTCCACAGCCTAGGATCTTAACTATTATTCTATATGGTTTTAACAAACCAGACTCCAGAAGGCATTACAAAGAAAATAGCAGTGGTAATTTTATGATAATAAATGGAACCTGAGGAAAAGAAGTAGCCAAGATAAAAGACTCTATTTTGAGGTCCTAATCAATAAAGATGATTTTGTTATTAGCTTTCATAGCTACAAGAGACTACATTGTAGAAATCCACAGAAGGATGTGGGTTCATTTATTTTTCCAATGCCCCCAATACAAACATATTAACATTTTATCATATAAATATTACCATTGCTACTTATTTCCTACTCATCTACATTGAAAGAGAAACCTCATATATTCAGATAATTATGAGTAACCTATAAAGTAATTATAAAATGTCTCCTTGTAAAAACACCTGGGGGGTGCAGCTGCAGTCATATTAAATTAACATTAAAAACAATGAAGTCCAGGGCCGGTCATGGTGGCTCACTCCTGTAATCTTAGCACTCTGAGAGACAAAGGCAGGCCAATCACTTGAGCCCAGGAGTTTGAGACCAGCCTGAGCAAGAGCAAGACCCTGTCTCTACAAAACATAGAAAAATTAGCCAGGCATGGTGCCACACATCTGTAGTCTTAGCTACTCAGAAGGCTGAGGCAGGAGAATTGTTTGAGCCCAGGAGTTCAAGGTTGCAATGAGCTGTGATGAGGCCACTGCCCTCCAGCCTGGGTGATAGAGTGAACCCTATCTCAAAAAACAACCACCACCACCACCACCACCACAACAAAACAATGAAGTCCAATAAAAGCATTAGATTCAAGCCTTAAGAGGCACTCATATAAATAGTCCTGTATAGAAAAAGAAAGCCTGAAGCATAATTGTAAAATATGAGAATCAAGGTACAAATATCACAAACAAGTCCTTTGGAAATATTTTTAAGGAAGAGAAGAGAGAGCATGGGATAGTTAAGAAGCAGGTTCTACACCCAGAGGACTTTCAAAGACTGAGATGTTGACCAGATTCATGCAGCTTCAGGGTCTTGCCATGCCCACAGACAGGCTATTTTTGAACTCTCTATGCTTCTTACACCACAAGTACTTTAGAAAGATTATTTTTCTTATTTCTGCAGTAGCAAAAGAATCTAATGTCATGTAATAGAACCCCAGGTCAGTGTTACAAATAAAACTCAAACTTGCTTTGAGACTCCCATTTCTCAGCCTAGCTTTCTCTATTATTATGATGATTTCAATTTCAAGTTGCAGCTTTAGTCATTCATTTCCCTTTAGAATAAGTATAAAGCTGAAACAGCTTCCAAAATATAAAACCAAATGATTACAACTTTGAACCTTGTTTGGATCTTGATATAACTAAATCAACTATAGCAAGACATTTTTGAGACAATTTGAATATTAAGAATTTTGGTAATTTTTAAAGGTATAATTGTATTGTGCTTATTTTTTTAAAAAGAAGTCTTTATTTCTTATGAATTCTGAAATATTTACAGGCAAAATATTATGATATCTAAGATTTGCTTCAAAATATGCCAGCATTGTTGGGAAGGGGAGTACAAAATGTTGATAATTACCAAAATTGGACATAGGGGCTCATTATCCTAGTTTTTCCAATGTTATGTGAAGTTTGAAACTTCTATAATAAAAAGTAAAAAGAAAAAATATCCATTTAAAAAAATGCCACAAAGAGGCCACTGTAAGAGAAGTTTAATTCAAAAGATATATTCAATAGTGAAGTTCTAAGGCATGTAACTGGGAACATCCTTAAAACATCACCACCATAATATTCACAAGCAACACAGCATTTCACCTGTTTTTTATATGTATATACCATATACATGCTTATGCTATGTGAGTAAATTGTATGATTTGTACTAGAATTAAAAACAGCTGTATCTTAAAGGTATAAGAAGCAAAAACACTTTATAGCTCTTTTTAAAAAATTGATTTGAAGTTAGGAGAACCTTCCCTTGAATAGTGGATAATAATGAAGGTTAGTGTTACAAGCTTACTATGTCCCAGGCACTGACTGAAGTACTTTATATTTATGAACTCTTGCTAATCTTCAAAATTACCTGTTGATATAGTTATTATTGTTCTTCCCATTTTACAAATAAGAAAACTATAGTTCTGAAAGGTTATGTAATTTGCCAAACATTGCACTACTGGTTAGTAGCAAAGCTAGGATTCAAACACAGGGGGTCTGCTTCCCATGTCTAATCCCTTAATCACTGAGCCCTGTCCCTATTCAAGGGAAGAGCATGTTTTGTAGAGTTATTCTTTGTTTAGGTTTTGGGACCCAGTTTCTTTCTTTTTAGAAAAATAAAGCAACTATTACTCCCTTTGACATCAGCATATTCCTCCTGTTTTGTCATGTACTTCAAATCTATTACCTCAACATAGTCATACCAGCCCTATAATGTTCAAACATATTTATTACATATGTTTATTTATGGCATGATTTCATAGGACAGAAAACATGAGAGTAAGCTCTTCTGGTTGATTTAAACCAGACCAACTTTGAGAAACAGCTCTGACACTGTAGTAGTTGACAATGACATCTCTTTTGTATGAGTGTCAGCTTCTGGGTGATGACCTTATATGATTTGCCCTAATCAGCTGATTTTCTCAGATGGTCTTTTGCAAATTTTTTGCAGCTTATAAAGTTGTTATCACTGCTTCTATATTTCCAAGGTTAATAAAGGAGTCTCTCTCTCTCTCTCTTTCTTTCTTTATTTGTCTGACACATTGCTATATTTGGAAAGAAATAGTTTTAAAAGATCCATTTACCTATGGATTATATCATAATAGGTTTTAAATAGGGTAACTTTAAATTGGGGGACTTTAATAGCTATGTGTAGAAAGGAATTACGGTGAGTCCACATGCAGCTTCAATTGGACTTAACTGAATAGGGCATTGAACTTATAAACAGAATGGCTTGACTGAGTTTTTTCACTGAATCAGTGAAAAATGATTTCTTAGAATTAACTGACCAGACCGATTTGTTTGTTCAGCCATAGAAACATCCATCTCTGAATGACACATTTTCCAATTTTGGAGGAAAACTGTATTTTTAAGACAGAGGAAATATTTTCATGTAATTTAGGACATTATATATATTGCTATAAGGCAACAGTTCCTGATAAAATGCCTTGACAACTGTATAATTTAAAGTTGTCAGTCTATAAACATATAATAAATGCTGCATATCTTGACTCCCTTTTACCTGATATTACCTATGTATAGATTCTGTGCAACAAAAGGAGGGTTTTTCTGTACATAGAATACTATCAGAATTTCTCTAAAATCCTAGGAAATGGAGTCTGACCAATATTTCTTTTAAAATAAAGAAAAATAAAGTAATAAAAGGAGATGAGAGTGCGGGGGGAGAGAGAGAGAGAGAGAGAGAGAGAGAGAGAGAGAGAGAGAGAGAGAGAGGATGCACCAACAAGCAATAATAGAAAAAAGACTAGATTATAATTTTTCTAGAATGGTGCTTATCAATCTGGCTGCATATTAAAATCTCCTGGGGGGGAGGGGATGGTATTTGAAAAATACTGATACTTGGTCCTCAAAGCCAGAAATTTCTATTTAGCTGGCTGTGGTGACTTTGGTCCTCATGAGAAATATTTAAACAGCAACGGAGAGCTAGCTGAACTTGTAGTGATGGAGACATTCTCCACTCTGTGCTTCCTGATCTTCTCATCATAAATAAGACACAACTCAACTTCTGAACTTGAGTGTGATGTGGAGTGGAGAATAAAGACCTAGCTCATTAATTAATTATTCATTCAACTGACCAACAAATATTTATGTGGTGCCTGTTCTTTAGCAGACACGGTATTGACTGCTGGGGATGTAGTGGCAAACAAAACGATTAAAGAAGCATGATAGAGCCCTATCTGAAACTTTCCTTGTGGGCCTCAAGTTTCAACCTATGCCAATGCCAAGATCAATCAGGTTGTGCGTGTGTGGAGGGGGAGATAGAGAGTGAGTAGAGAGAATAACATGACCATCAGGACCAAGCCAGTCTACAGTCTACGAGTTAATTTTGTTCATGGAATAAAACATTTTGGCACTTAAGTGGACCCAAGAGATGATCTACTTTTGCTTTATAGATGAGTAATTTTAAACTCATAGGGGTTAAATGAGTAGCCTATAGTCACAGTTATTCAGGACAGAGCTGTAGAACCCAGATGGCTGACCATTACTATACTGCCTATGTTCAAATAAAAGCCTTCTCAGCAGATTTTTTTTTTATTCCAAGTTTCTAAAAGAAAACAGTCCCCTGGAAAGCGTCTTCGTAAAAGAAAAGGACCAACTTCTTTCTGCATTGAGCTAATCCTAGTGTGAAATTAAGTAGCAGTACTGCCAGTCAATTCCACACTGTTGCCCTGTAGGGAGAGAAACTGGAAAAAAAGAGAGTAGGTCTTGGTCCATTTCCTCCCTAACTACAGTTGTGCTAAGGTCAAACACTTAGAACATGAGAAGGGAATGGCAAGAAAGGACTACTGTGAATATGAGTAAGGGTCTGAGAAGTGAAGACTTAAAAATGAAACCAAAGAGAAAAATTATAATGAATTATTGTTATATATATCTTCCCCACCTTTGAGGGCTAATCTGCAAGATGCAAAGTGCATTCAGCAATTTTCCTGTGGTAAGGGAAATGCAGATCTATACCACGCTGAGATTTCATTTTGTACCCATTTGTTGTAAATTTTAAGAAGTTTGACAATACCAAGTGCTGATAGGGTGTGATCAATAGGATCGCTCATAAATGGCTGGTAGAAGTATAAATTGGCATAGCCACTTTGGAAAGCTATTTGACGTTATCAAAGTTGAATATTCACATACCCTACAACCCAGCAATTCCAATGCTAGATATAAACTCTTGCCCTGTGCACCTGGAGGCATTTGTAAGCCTGTTCATGGCAGCATCCTTGTAAGAGAAAAAAACCTGGGAGTGATCCAAATGTCCACTGACAGGAGAATGAATAAAGTATGGTAGTGTCCTATATTCACACAATGGATGTTATACAGCAGTCAAAACAAAAGAACTGCCACTATACACATTGATATGGGTGAATCTCAGCAAAATAATGTTGAGTAAATAAAAAAGGCCACAGAAAATTATTTCCAGCATGGAACCTCCTTTTTAAGTTAACAATAACAAATAGTGGTCTGTAATCTTTTTGGCACCAGGGGCCAGTTTCATGGAAGACAATTTTTCCCCAGACTGCGGATGGCGGAACGGGGTGTTGTGGGGGGGGGGTGTGTGGAGCTCAGGAGGTGATGCGCGGCCTGTTTCCTAACAGACCACAGACCAGTAATGGTCCTCAGCCCAGGGGTTGGAGACCCCAATGTTAAATGATATATTTTTTGGAATACATATATTTTTAACTATATTTTTGGAAAGCAATGGGAATGATAAATACAAGAGGCAAGATAAAGATAATTTTGGGTTGGGGAAGTAAGGGGAATGGGATTGGCCACATGGACAGAAGTAGGCTATTGTCTATATTCTAGTTCTTGTGTTAGGGGTACGATCACTTTATGTATTAAATTATACAAAGATTAATAGATAATTGTATTAGTAATTTATGGCAACATAAATTATCCATAACTTAGTAATTTAAACAATAAACATTTGTTATTTCACAATTTCTGGGGTCAGGAATCTGGGTGATTTTGGCTTGGTCTCTCATGGGGATACAGTCAAGTTGTCAGACAGGGCTGCAGTCTCTGGAGGAGCTGGAGGATCCATTTTGAAGAAGGCTGTTGGCATGGGCCTCTCCAAAGGGCTGCTCATGATGTGGCTTCCCCCAGAACAAGCAATGAGGGTAGGGGAGAGAGGGAGGGAGACAGGGAGAGAGAGAGAGAGAGAGAGAGAGAGAGAGAGAGAGAGAGAGAGAGAATGAGAGAGAGAGAACAAGCAAGAGAATGCCCAAGATGGAAGTTGCAATGTTTTTTAGAAAGCTCATATCAGAAGTGACATACTCTCCCTTCTGCTGGATGCTATTGATCACACAGACCAACCCTGGGACAATGTGGAAGGGGACTCAGCCTGTGAACACCAGGAGGCGGAGATCACTTGGCACCATCTTAGAGGCTGGCTACACCATAATATAACATAAAAGAGCAATCAATGCATGAAGCAACGATGAAACTGTGTCAAGAAGCAATTATGCATATGTGAGGTTGGAAAATAAATGAATAAATAAATAAAGTGCATTTAGTTCTGGAGGCAACAGGACACAGGGAAAGAGTGAAATGATTTAACTTTAATTCTGGCTCTACCGATTTCCAGCTTTTTGACTTTGGACAAGTCATTTGACTTCTTTCCATTTGTAAAATAGGGGTGAGGATATTTACTTGCCTCTTTAAATTTTTTTTATTAAGAAAACATTAAAAAATACATAACACAGAATAGTATAATCAATACCATATCCCCATAATCTGGAATCAACAACTTTCTAGATTTTAGCATATTTGTTCCATCTACTTTTTCCTTCCTAAGTGACTTAAAGCAAATTCCTGACTTTGTGTTATTTTATCCCTTTATACTCTAGTCTGCATCACTTAAAAGTATGGACATTTTATCATAGAGTCACACATAAAATTAATAACTCCATTGCAAATGTAATATATCCCAATCGTATTCAAATTGCTTTGGTGTCTCAGAACTTACACTTAAAAGTTAAGCTTAAAAATTTTTTTTTTAGAGACTGGTTCTTGCTCTGGAGTGCAGTGGTGTCATTATAGCTCACCGTAGCCTCAAACTCCTGAGCTCAAGGGATCCTCCTGTCTCTGTCTCCTGAGTAGCTGAGACTATAAGTGAATGCTACCATGCCTGGCTATCTTTAAAACATTTTTTATAGCAATGAGGGTCCCACTATGTTGCCCAGGCTGGCCTCGAACTCCTGGCCTCAAGAAATTCTCCCACCTCAGCTTCCCAAAGTGTTGGGATTATAAATGTGAGCCACGATACCTGGCAACAGTTAGTTTGTTAGAATGAGAATCCACACAAGGTCTACACGTTACATTTGGTTTGTTATATCTCTTAAAATCTTTCAATCTAGAGGAATCCCTTTACTCCATTTTTACTCACTTGTCCTGTTGAAGATACCCAGACAGTTGGCTTGTAGGTTGGATGTGTCTGTTGGCTTCCTTGTGATGCCACTTTACTTGTTTCTACTCCCTCCTGTGTTTCTAGGAGATTGGAAGGAAGTTAGTCCTAACAATTTGATGAGATTTAGATTCAACTATTTTGGCTAACATATTTCTTAGATAGTGTTGTGTACTTCATAATATACTATATTCTGAGGCACATATGTGTGGACTGCCACTCACAGTGATGCTGAGACTGATTTGGTAGTTGTAGGTGGTATCAGCCTAAGGCCTCCATTGCAAAGGTCCCCAACAGCCTCTCATATATTGATGATTGTAATCTGAATCAAATAATTTCATGAGGAATTAGAAAATGGTGACTTCCTAATTCTATCATTTCTTTCTCTTTTATTCAATGGAATTATTTTTATAAAGAAGAACTTTCCCTCATTGATCTGAGCTATTTAGTTATTCCATTAGAAGTGGCTTATTCCCTGTTGCACATCTTCTCAGCCCACCTTTTATTATACTACGGCCACTGCTGCAGCAGGTATAACCTGACAGCACCTCTCCTCATATGCATTGCATACATCTCACTTTCTGCCCTTGAGTTCTTCTGACTCCACAAGTGAGTGATATCTGCCTATCACTCACACAGCATCCGACGGATTCGAAGTATGAAGGGGTTAAGGCTCCAAGCGGGAAACTTGGACCAATGGAAGATGGGAGCTGGTAAATAACTGCTCTCCTCCTGTATCAAGCTGACAATTATGAAGTATACTCTACATGGCTCAAAGCCTCATTGCCCACAGTGATGACTAACTAGAGAACACCCTTGTATTGACTTGCCCTGTTTCCCTCTTCCTAGTCATCCCCTACTATTTCCTGAGATCACTGTCCCAAATAAATTACCTAAAAATCAAGCCCTTGTCTCAGGTTCAGGTTTCAAGGGGGTAAGCCAGGCTAAGACACCACTAAATATAATTCATACAGGAGAAACAGGATAAATGCTTAATTTTTTCATTACATTGAAAATATTCAGAGTATTGTCCTAATTATTAATACATCTAAAAATGAACTTATGGATTTATATTAATGACTGAATTCCAATTAGTTATATTAATAGTTCTTACTTCTTTTTGATGCTCAGATTGTCCTCTTTTCAGGCAGTGGGAGCTCCTTTATGCTGACCCTTTTGTGCCTTTGACCTGTCCCTTTAGACTGTAATCACTTCCTTGATTTCTGGCACGACAAAGTGTTCCAGTTCATCCTATACATTTCTTGCCCCATACTAAAATCTGCCATTCTGCCAAAGATCCTTGTTCCTTATCATAGGAAATGATTTATTGAAAGTACAATATAAATGCTAAAGGTGCTTATTACTACAAGATTGTCATTATTTCTAGGCCTTTTCAAAGGATAAAGCAAGTAAATGTTTTTTTTTCCTCCAATAAATGTAAAACTTTTCTTATTGGGATATAAGAAACACATTTTTGAAAAGAAAAAAAATCCTAAGTTCACACTATTTTCAATTTAACTTTCATATTACATGGATTCTACTTACTCTGAAAAATCAGTTTCTAAAAACTCTAATAATTGTTTTTACCTATAATATACAAGAATTGTTTAAGAATATAATAATATCTATATTTCTACTAGCAGTGAGACTATTAATTAAAGCTTAAGATTTCTTTGTAGGTCTATTTACCCTGAGAATATATTCTACTACAAGATTGTACAGTGAAAATACTATTTTCTAAAGTCATTTGTCTACTTGGTATGGTTAAGCTACTAACTTAATATATAGTTATATGATTTGCTTCAGTTTGTTTTCAAATTTTAGGAATTGCATTTTTCTTTTGGATTTAAAATTATTTTGAATATGTAAAATAAATTCATGATTCTAAAATCAAAGCTGTAGAGCCAAGGCATATTCAGAATAGTCTAAATTCTGTGCCTATCTCTTCCACCTCTTTCCTTTCATTCTAAATATGTGCAAATATATATTCATGGTTTATCTATCTTACAAAAAAAGCATACTACACTGTTCTGCACTGTGCGTTTTTTAAAGCTAATATATATTCTGGAGGTTACCTCATATCAGTGTAAAGAGATGGCCCTCATTTTTTTTCACAGTTGCATAGTGTATTTCATTGTGTGGATCTACCCTAGTTTGTTCAACCAGTCTCTTGCTTACAGTTATTTGGATTGTTTCCAATCCTTTTTGATTACAAATAATACTGCAATGAATAACCTTGTACGTAAGTCATTTTGTAATTTGGGATAGCTTCCCAAAATTGCAGTTTCTGGGTCAAAGGGCAATGTATATGATAATTTTGCTAGGGTTTATCAAATTCCCTTCCATAGGCACTGTGTATCATTTTGCATTCTCAATGGCAACGTGTGCCATCCCTACAGCCTGCCAACCAAGTAGGTGGTCCAACATTTGGATTTTTACTGGTCTGACTGCTTGCCTTCTTTTAACATCCTGCCCCAAGATATACCATGATGCTTTCACCTGGTTTTAGAAGAAATCTCTTAGGATAAACAATAGGCGATTATATTAAGGGTGATAGAAGGAGGGTGGATGCAGTATCTCTTATCTATTTCCACTCACCTAATTATGGAAATGCCAAAGCCACAGCATCCCCATCCTGTTAAGACCTTGTATTTCCAAAGGTTGGCTTGGGTTTCTAGCCAAATAAAAGGACATCAAATATGACCTCACTTCTTTCTAAGGTCAGCAGAATGCAGAGTGGCCAGTAAGTGAAGTCCACTTGTACCTTACAAGCCTCAGAGTCCTGAAAAAGGTAGAGGAGGAACTCCATGACCATCTTTTGTCAGCTTGCTGTCTCCAGAACAACAACAACGCCAAGGGGAAGTCCCTTTGTACATCTGAAAGTTTCCACAGATTGTGGTGTGACCACTCCCTAACCTGCAGGGTTACTCACCGTCAGGACTTCTTCTTTTGCTGCTTTGTAGAAGTAAATGTCATGGATGGATATTGCTTTTGCCTTTCAGCATCTCCCATTTCCCTCCATTCTAGTAGGCAATTTTGGTGTTCCCCATCCCCCGAGACAGATATTAGGCAATGTTTGGAGACATACCTGGTTCTCGCAACTTGGAGAGGGGTTCTGCTAACATCTAGTGAGTAGAGGTCAGGGATGCTACTGAACATCCTACAACACTCAAGACACACCTTCCTCCCCCCAAAAAGAATTATCTGTTCCAAAATGTCAATAATGCCAAAGTTTAGAAACTTTGTGGTATTCTTTCTTTATGCACACATTCACAGACATTCTCAGAATGACTATTATCAGTGGCAGAGGAAGGGCAGAATCACAGACACTCCCCCTCCCTGCTCCTCCAAAAGTCACTAGCAATTCATAAACCTCTTTAATCATAAAGACTTTATGGAATTATATATTTATCTGGAAGATTAAAGAACAAATACCATTTTAACCTTCTAAAAACCGATTATCATTAGGTACAATGCAACCTTTTAACTGTAAGTATAAAGGAAAGTGCTGATTATTTAAAGTAAATGGGACCAAAAGTCCCATGAATAATCAAAAACTTGGTTAATAGAGTATGACCAGAGAATAATGCACTTGGCTTCTGTGAAGAAATTAAAGTACATGCTGTGAATTGGTATTAAGGAAATTGCATGAAAAGTTACCCTTAAGGTACCATGATGCTGAAGAAACAGCCTCAGGTGCACAATATATTACATTCAGTCTTTATCGCTCTTCGTATTTTCATGACTTCTTTCACCTTGGATAACCCAGAAGCTCAGGCCTCGGAACTTTTTTAAATGGTAAAGTATCTCACTCTCCACATTTATTTTCATCTAGGAACAGACCTGAATTTTATTGCCAAGAGTTTATCTCGTTCACAGGAATTACTTTCAAACTTCAGCTTACCTTACTTATTTTGAGGGCATACACTCTGTTTAATACTTATAAGCATAATTCACTTTTAAAAAATGTGTCCCTGAAAAGTTATACCTAAATTGAATTTTTGTAGATGAAATCAAATTTTTAAATCACAAGGAAAATTTGCCAAAGTGAGTATGAAGCTAAACCTTTTGTAGAGAAAAGCATCTTTTTTGCAAAGTGAACAATTATCCTTTAATTTGCTTTTTTTAAGTTCCAATTTTTACATGTAGCCCAAGGTTCTAGTCCATCATTATGCATGATGCTAATTTAAAAAATATCAGCTATAAATTTGTAAGGATTTTGAAAGTTGAACAGAGCTTTACAAGCTATTTTTAAGAGTATAAGAACTGAGTAATATATCCTTTTTTTTTTTTTTTTTAATTGAGTCAGAGGCTCACTCTGTTGCCTGGGCTAGAGTGCCATGGAGTCAGCCTAGCTCACAGCAACCTCAAACTCCTGGGCTCAAACAATCCTTCTGCCTCAGCCTCCCAAGGAGCTGGGACTACAGGCATGTGCCACCATGCCCCGCTATTTTTTCTATATATTTTTAGTTAGCCAATTAATTTCTTTCTATTTTTAGTAGAGACGGGTCTCGCTCTTGCTCAGGCTGGTTTCTAACTTCTGACCTTGAGCGATCCTCCCGCCTCGGCCTCCCAGAGTGCTAGGATTACAGGCTTGAGCCACTGAGCCTGGCCTAAGAACTGAGTAATATATCCTTTATTATTAACAAGCGTTTGTTAACACTTGTTTTGGGTGATGAGAAAGGGGGCATGAGGCTAGACATACCTGAAAAAAAAATAATAGGTAGCATTACTGAAAGGATAATCACATTGACTGCTTCCCCTAAGCAATGAGGAGAAAAGAGTGGACGGTAGCCTATTAATTTTAGACAGTCTAATGTTAAGAGTATGGATTCAGAAACCAGATTGCCTGGGTTCAATCCCTGCCTAGTGTGGCCTTAGGCAACTTAGACAACTCAGCTGTGCCTCAGTTTTCTCATACAAAACACGGAGAATACTAATATCTACTTAACTGGGTGGTTTTTAGGATTAAATGAGATAAAACATGACCTAGTATGTGAAAAGTGATAGCTTTTTGTTTTTTGTTTTTGAGACAGGGTCTTGCTCTGTCTCCCAGGCTGGACTGCAGTGGTCTGATCATAGCTCCCTGCAGCCTCCAACTCATGAGCTCAAGGGATCCTCCTGTCTAAGGTCACCAATATACCTGGCTAATTTTTAAAAAATTTTTGTAGGGGCGGGAGGTCTCCCTATGTTGCTCAGGCTAGTCTCCAACTCATAGCCTCAAGGGATCCTCCTGCCTCGGCCTTCCAAAGTGCTGGGATTACAGGCGTGAGCCACCACACCGGCTCAGTGACAGTTTTGAATCCTTGATGGCGAGTAGAGCTCCAGCGCTAGGCGTAAAAAGGAAACAGAGAGGAAGGGAGCAGGCAACCTTTCATTTCAACCTCTCTGCATCCTTGTGAAGGAGGCACGGCTGGTTCTGCCAGGGCTGTACACATGGGGAAACAAAGGCTTGGCGAAGAGGCCGGTGATTTGAACGTGGATCCGAGGGCATTCCTTGGGGAAAGGACCCCTTTCCGCTGCGCCACGCCGCCTTCCATC
Organism: Cheirogaleus major; assembly: GCA_963574435.1. NCBI lineage: Eukaryota > Metazoa > Chordata > Mammalia > Primates > Cheirogaleidae > Cheirogaleus > Cheirogaleus major. Next base: position 78,166 of record CAUYPO010005818.1, read on the forward strand.
TGGTTGGGCCTGAGGGCACAGTCCCACGCCTGGGGACTGTGCGTTCCGCCACTGAGCCGTGGCCCACAGCTCCAGTAGCCAAGCAACCCGAGGGCCAGCTAGAGGCCGGCGGCGGACAGCCACTAAAGGCTTCCAGGAGGAGCAGCCGCCTCCGCCCAACGCCCTTCCCCGCGGGCGGCCGCAGAGCCTGGAAGAGAGACTTGGTAGACACTGATCCTTGTTCATGACACAGATAGTTACGCGTGCCCATTCTGTGCTGGGCGCCAGGAACGCTATGACGAATCCAGACTTCTGGTGCAGGGAAACACTCGCTGCCCACAGCCTATCCCTGCCACTCGCCCGGCAGAAGACGGGGTGGGAGGAGCTGAACCTCACTGCCCGGGGTTCACTTCCAAGGTCCCGCCCCTTCAGGGCGTTCTCGGATACGCCGTAAAGTGGGGAGCATTCCTTGCCCCTTAACAGCCCGTCTCCGTTTTTACGGCAGGCCGCATTCCACGGCTCCAATATGGCGTCCCCCATGTAGGAAGTGGCCGTGGTTTCTACCCCGGGTGGCTGGGGGCAGTGCTGAGCTGGGGCTGCTGTTCATCCATCCTGGGCAACTGCAGAAAGCAGCAGTTAAAGTTCGTTTCTGGTCACGGCTCTAGGAAGCCACCCTTCTCTGAGGGTCAAGAATCCCCGTTTTCTTTTAGTTCCTGCAAGTTCCTCCTCTGTCCCTGGCTTGTTGTCCGTGCCAACTCCGGACACCCCCAAGTCCCTGACCCTTCTATATTCAAACCATGAACCTTCAGCAGCTGTTGCGCTTGCCCCGTTATCTCGGAGCCTCGGGTCCCCCGCGTCGCCGGTGGTGGTCCCCGTCCCTCGACACCATCTCCTCAGTAGGTTCCTGGCGTGGTCAGTCCTCGAGGTCCCCGGCCTACTGGAATCAGGTGGTGTCAGAGGCGGAGAAGATCGTGGGCTATCCCACGTCCTTCATGAGCCTCCGCTGCTTGCTGAGTGACGAGCTCAGCAACATCGCTATGCAGGTGCGGAAGCTGGTGGGAACTCAGCACCCTCTGCTTACCACAGCCAGGTGAGCTACTGTCTCTCGCTGACACATTCGCACTCACTCGAATCCTTTTTTTCTGGCTGGCACACTCATCCCATTTCACTCAGACTGGCTCCTGGCTCCTTTTACCCCTTACTTCTCTCAATCCTCCTAGGCATTCCATGTTGTCTCTTCTCTAGGCCATTTAACATTCTTGCTCGGCTAAGTGGGCAAGTGGTTTTCTTTTGAGAAACACTTGAACACTTTTCTCAATTTTGCTTCTTAATTGTCCAGGGTGAAGATGGCTCAGTGATTTGTGGAGAGATCGAGCAGGGATGTAGGTTTGAGTCATTTCCTAGAAATGGTCTTTTAAAAGTGGGATAGATTAATTTTCAATTATGCATTGTTCAAGGGATCATCTTCAGAAAGAGAGGGAAAGGAGAGAGGCTGAAGGTAGACAGTTCTTTCCAGTGAATGTCCGGGTCTTGAAGTAGGAATTTATCAAGTCAGTAGTCATTGTCTTCTTGGAATTTTTATCACTGGCTGGATTACTTCTGTGAAACTAGCCACTAGGGTTTATAAAACTCTTTTCCCACTTAAAAAACCCCACGCCTTTTGATTTGTAATTAACTTATACAGAAAAGTTACAAGAATAAAAATAGTACAGAAAACACACTTGTATACCGTTTAATCAGATTCACTTACTACACATACATTTGTGTGTATACACACATATATCCTATTAACGTGTGTGTATATCTATATCTATTTTACTGAATCACTTGAGGGTAGATTACATACATCGTGGTCCTTTACTCATAAATACTTCAGTATGTATTTCCTAATCATAGAGATATTCTCTTACATAACTACAGTAATCAACTTAGGTATATTTAATGTTGGTACAATACTTTCATCTACCATTCATATTCCAATTTTGTTATTGGTCTAATAATATCCTGTATAGCATTCTTTCCTCTTCAGTGCAGGAGCCAGCCTAGGATCAGGTATTGCATTTAGTTGTCATGCGTCTTTAGTCTCCTTCAAACAAACATTTCCATAGCTTTTCTTGGTTGTTATGATTAGAGCAGTGGTTCTCAACGGGGGCAGTTTTGCTCCCCAGGAGTCATTTGGCAATGTATGGAGAGATTTTTGATTGTCACAAATAGAGGTACTTTACTGGTATTTAGTAAGTAGAAGCCAGAGATGCTACCCTATCATCCCCAGAACAGCCCCATAAGAAAGAATCATATACCCTAAGATGTCAGCAGTGCCAAGGTGGAGAAATCCAGGACAAAAATGACCTTTTTTTTTTTTTTACATTAAACTCTTATTTTGAGATAGTTGTAGATTCACATGCAGTTGGAAGAAATAATATAGAGCCATCCAATACACCTTTGGCTGAGTTTCTCCCAGTGGTAACATCTTGCAAAAAACTATGGTACAATATCACAAGCAGGATATTTACATTGATATAGTCAAGATTTAGAACGTTTTCTTCACTACATTGATCCCTCATGTTGTCCTTTTTTAGCCACATCCTCTTCCCTTGTCTACCCTCTTGCTTTAATTTTTTAATAAGACACCTGTTATTTTCTTCCTTCAAAAGTTAAATAGCAATAATAAAGTGATTTTATTTCTCAGTATTGTTCCCAACTATCAAGAATGTCACCTTATGATTGGGCTAAACTTGTCCTGTAGCTATAATGTTATTAATAGTTCTCTAGAGATTTTAGATGATACATACTCAAAACACACACACCTAGGTATGTATATGTGTTAAGGCTTAATGAAACTAGTGAGCTTATTACCCAATTTAAGAACTATAACTTTACCCATCCTGTTGAAGCTAACTGTATACTCCCCAGTCCGTTTCTCTGACTCCCACTATATTGTTTTGGTTTTTCAAAAAAAATTTTCCTTTTTAAAATTACATGGTTGTTTCCCTAAACAATAACAACATGTTTAATTTTGCTCATTAAAAAAAAATTTACAAATGTAGTTTATTGCCTATAGCTTTTTGTGACTTGCTTTTTTAAATTCATAGTTTCTGAGATTCAGCCATGTTGTGTGTTTAACTATGTTTCATTAGTTTTTCACTAGTGTGTTAAATTCTGTTGTGTGAATATACCACAATCTTCTTTTCTTTTTTGTTTTTCTTTTTTTGTGTGTGTGGAGACAAGATCTCACTGTGTTACCCAGGCTGGTCTCAAACTCCTGGTCTCAAGCAATCCTCCCACGTCAGCCTCCCATAGTGCTGGAATTATAGATGTGAGCTACCGTGTCTGGTGCACAGTCTTCTTTTAATCGGTATTTTGGTTGTTTGCATTTTTTGGTGTTATGAAAAATGTTGCTATGAATGTTTGCATGTCTTTTGGTGTACATGTCTTGAGGATATAGATACAGGAGTGTAACTGTTAGGTATGTATATGTTCATCTTTAGAAGATAATACCACATTATTTTCCAAAGTGATGTAACAGTTCACACTGTCACAAGCAAAGTTTGAGTTCAGTACACCATGCACTCATAACACTAAAACCAAGAGGGGTTTCTTCATTTTTCTTTTCTTTTCTTCTTTTTTTTTTTTTTTTGAGATGGGGTCTTGCTCCATTGCCCAGGCTGGAGTGCAGTGGCATGATCATAGCTCACTGTAACCTTGAACTCTTGGACTGAAGAGTTCCTCCTGCTTCAGCCTACCCAGCGGCTAGGACTACAGGGTTGAACCACCACACCTGGCTAATTTTTTTTTTTTTTTCCAGTAAAGACAGAGTCTTGCCATATTGCCCAGACTTGTCTTGAACACTTGGCCTTAAGCAATCCTCTTGCCTCAGTTCCCAAAGTGCTGGGATTATAGGCATGAGCTACTGCACCTGGCAGAGGTTTCTTAATTTTTGATAATCAAATAGGTTTCTGTGTGTGTGATAGAAATGATAGAGTCAATGGTAGGGATTATAGTAATAGAATTGCATTGTGAGTATTGTAGTCCCTATAATAAAGCATTGAAGTGAAAAGGGCAGAGCTAAAAAGACCTTTATTAATGTGTATATTTCTAAGAATTGCAATTCATCTACTTAGTTGTGAGAGCATCAGATGAGGGTTTAGAGAATATCCCTTCTGAGACCACCAGAAACACGTTAGATGAAAGCTTGTGAGACTAATGGTTCCAAAACTTTCCTGATTATAGCCTACCCTGCCTAGTAGTCCCATAGTACAGTGAAAGAATTGGAGAGGCACAAAATAAATATGATTTAGCAAAATTGTTGTGGTAGCATATAGGAATTGTTCTATTTAATAAGAGAAGAAAGAGCTAATCTTTATGTAATTTTATTATACTTACTTTGACATGTGTTGCAAATTATTTAAACAGTCTAAACTCACAGACAGCCAATGAACAAAGAAACTTCTGGAGAGGGGATATCTATCTATCTATCTTATCTATCAACTGTATATATCTGTTTTAGCAAAGGCGCAGGCATTTGATCCAGAGGTTAGGCCAGGTTGTGGCTACAGTAAATTATAACTAAAAACATGGATTAAGCAGCTATATTATTTCACATGCTATACATCATAATTTGTTGAACTCTTGTCAGCAAACCATTGATGATTAAGAGGAAGATGGTCTCAGCATGGTAGTCAAAGGGCACAAAGATCCCTTGCAGTTAAGATGATAGGAAGCTAGACTCGTTAAATTCTTTTACAATTATAAAATGACCCATTTTACATTTTGGGTTTCTATTATTTGCTTAAATCAATATTCTAAACCGTTGGACCATTTACTTTTTGAGTAAATCTTCATGGTATGTTAGGGATGAATCATGTTTAATAGCCTGAAAATTTAAATGAATGGTGACATTATTGGCAAATAGCTGGGAGAAAAGGTAAACCACCATAATTTATTATATTTGCTACTTTCTTTCCTTTACCTAAGCCATCCCATCAAGAAAAGGAAAAACCAGCCTAGATATATACTCTTTAATTTAACAGTTTAATTCAGAAGTGAGATTAAATTAAAAATCTTTAGATTTGGACTGGGCATGGTGGCTCACTCCTATAATCCTAGCACTCTGGGAGGCTGAGGCAAGAGAATTGCTTGAGTTCAGGAGTTCGAGACCAGCCTGAGCAAGAGCAAGACTCCATCTCTACTAAAAATAGAAAAATTAGTCGATCATGGTGGCACATGCTTGTATACCATAGTCCCAGCTACTCGGGAGGCGGAGGCAAGAGGATCACTTGAGCCCAGGAGTTTGAGTTTGCAGTGAGCTACGATAATGCCAGAGCAACAGAGCAAGACTCTGTCTCAAAAAAAAAAAAACAACTTGAAATTTGGTGAGATAATGATCCTATTACTGGGAACAATGGAGCAATAAGCTCATTTTTTACTCTTGTTCTTCTCAATTTTCTAGGGTCTGTCTGTTGTAAACATTATAAATAATCCTCAATTAATTGATTTAATGTTTATTGAAGTTTATGGAGGGATATAAAGAAGTTTAAAACATGGGCCCTGTTCCTTCATGAATTGACACATATATTTACAAATATCTAATGGAAGGAAACAAATGTTTTGTGTCTAATGAGTTATTACATTTAGAGATGGCCTGGAATAGTACAGAACCTTTCATAAAGGGATTCATTGAAGGATAGATGGATAAAAATTACATGAGTAACATTTTAGGGTAATGGTAGTATATTAGGTATTTTTTCCTTCACAGTTCTTTTTCTCTACTTTCTTCCCAGGCTATTATACCTCTACTGGCTATAGGGAAGATCTTAAAAGCATGAATAAGCTGTGCAATAAAGAACAATGAGCAACTTAAATAGAGCTAGAATAGCTAAAACAATGTTGAAAAAAAGATGAGGGGAGGAATCATTGTATAATACCTAGTCTTACTATATAGGCACATTAATCAAAATAGTGTGGTATTGGCAGAGGAATTGACAGATCAATGGAACTGAATAGAAAACCCAGAAGTAGACCGACACAAATATACCAAATTGATTTTTAACAAAAGTACAAAAGCAATTCAGTGGAGGGAGGATAGTCTTTTCAACAAATGGGGATGGAACATGTGGACATGATCATCACCCTAGGCAAAAAAATGAACCTTGACCTAAACCTCACACCATATTAAAAAAATAATTCAGTATAAAATGGATTATTGTGAAATAAATGTAAAATGGATTTAAATGTGAAACATAAAACTTTTAGAAGAAAACATAGGAGAATATCTTCAAGACTTAGGGCTAGGTAAACAGTTCTTAGATGTGATACCAAAAACTTAATTCATATAAGAAAACAACTGGACTCCATCAGAATTCAAAACTTTGTGAAAGACCCGTTTAAGAAGATGAAAAAATTAGCCACAGACTGAGAGAAAATATTTGCAAATCACATCCAAAGAAGGACTTGTATCCAGAATACATAAAGAATTCTCTAAACTTGGCCGGGCGTGGTGACTTATGCCTGTAATCCTAGCACTCTGGGAGGCCGAGGCAGGAGGATTGTTTGAGCTCAGGAGTTCAAGAACAGCCTGAGCAAGAGCAAGACCCTGTCTCTACTAAAAATAGAAAGAAATTAGCTGGACAACTAAAAATATATAGAAAAACTTAGCCAGGCATGGTGGTGCATGCCTGTAGTCCCAGCTACTCCAGAGGCTGAGGCAGAAGAATCGCTTGAGCTCAGGAGTTTGAGGTTGCTATGAATGAGCCAGGCTGACGCCACGGCACTCTAGCCCAGGCAACAGAGTGAGACTCTGTCTCAAAAAAAAAAAAAAAAAAAAAATTCTCTAAACTCAATAGTAAGAAAACAAACAATACAATTAGAAAATAGGCAAAAGGAAGAATGTATAAAAGTGGCAAGTAAGCACGTGAAAAGATGGTCAACATTATTAGCCACTAGGGAAATGCATATTAAACTCAGGATGAGGCTGGGAGCAGTGGCTCATACCTATAATCCTAGCACTCTGGGAGGCAGATGCAGGAGGATTGCTTGAGGTCAGAAGTTCTAGACCAGCCTGAGCAAGAGCGAGACCCTGTCTCTACTAAAAATAGAAAAATTAGCCGGCATTATGCAGTGTCTGTAGTCCCAGCTACTGGGGAGGCTGAGGCAAGAGTATTGCCTGAGCCTAGGAGTTTGAGGTTGCAATGAGCTATCATGA